>OY740777.1:38944301-39217765 GCA_963513935.1 Aphrophora alni
ATAAGAGATCAACAAAATGTTCAAAATATCTCAAAATCGACTCTATAGAATTTCGATTAAACTTCCCTCCAATTCCCCACCTACACACATAGGCAAGATCTACAATTTTTTTTTAATGTACTCTTCCGGTAAATAATTCTCTTTCATCTTTCCTATCAAGTCTTCCTTGATAAACTCTTGTTCTTTTCGATCACCGAAGCCATTATTGAATATGAAAGTTAGAGATCTTCATTTTATGTTATGTTTTTATTTTTTATAAAGTGGTGATAACCGAATGGTATTTTGCTTCTAAAAAATAAATAAAATACAATATATCAAAATTTGCTGTAATGTGGCCACTATTAAACAAAAAAAACACGCATGGGTACGTTATATTTTGAATAAAAAATGCCGGTTTGATTAAAGCAAAAAATCGGCCATGGAGTTGATATGAAAGATATAATTTCTCAAAATTGGCTATACTGCTGTCAAAAGAGTGAAATGTGTATATTAACGTGTTTGTTTTCATTGATCGTGTAGACATAATGGTCGTAACAAACATCCATGGAAACGAAACATGAAATCTTTGAATTGAAATTGAACTTCACTTTGCTCTGAATACACCCTTAGAAACAGTACTATAATATTAGAAGCAACAAGTAATGAATAATTTAAATATCAGACAATAATCGTTGTGGATAATTTAATTAATAACATTTCCAAATACCTATAATTGTATCATAGTTGGGACACACGAGTAAATTATACGCTTTTCTTAAGTTGAGGACGATTAATTATTAACGATGTTCAGTGACTGAGATGATGGAAGAAAGTTATGCAAGAACAGCTGATTTATAAACTTAACTAATATCTGTCTTTACTTTAATGGAGTGTTAAATTAACTGAAGTTAGTACAAGACCAATACTGTGATCTGTTTACGTCATTTGAGTGTAGAAATTATGTAAAGAAAATGAGAAATGTATATGTGACTAAACGAAATGTGTAATCATGGAGTTGAAATAGAAGTTTGCTTTGCTCACATTACCCATTTAACTATTAGGTTAGAAAGAGGGTGCAGTGTTATTTTACTATAATATTATAAGAAATTAGTCCTTAAAAAGGAGCAACAAGTAATCTTCCATATAAATTTCAGATAATAATTGTTGTGAATGAATCAATTATTTAACTGATAACATTTCCAAATTCCTAAAATTCTATCACAGTTGTAAGGGGACACTCGAGTAAATTATACGCCTGTCAAAGGGAAGCACAATTAATTGCTAAGGAAGTTATAACTTACTGAGATCATGCAAGAAAGTTAAAGCAAGAACAGATGATTTGTAAACTTAACAAACATCTGTCTTTACATTAACGTAAAGTTAAATTAACTCAAGTTGGCACAAGACCAATACTATAGTCTGTTTACGTAGAGAAACTATGTAATGGAAATGAAATGAAGATACTGTAATTAAACTGTGAATATTTAAACTAGCTTTAAGTCAAATGTATATACACAAGAGCTCTAATACTCATTTTGAAATTTGTATATTTATTTCCTAAAAGGTTTTGTTTTAACATTGGCAGACAACAGTTGAAGATAAAGTATAATGAATTCCTTAAATTTAAGACTTCTCACTCCATAAGTTCTTTAATTATAATATTTTATATTTACTGTATGTGAGTAAGTATATCATAGTACTTACCCAGACTAATCATACAATAGAATACAAACAAACATTTTCTATGTATGTGATGTACAAATGTTGGTTACTTAAGCCTTGTAGGAAATGTTAAATTGCATTTGTAAATGAAGTTGTCTTCTCCAGAAGGTTGAGTTTGTTTAAAACATTTGTTACATAGATTTAATGAACTTCATAATTGTATACACCTCTTCTTTTAAATATTCCTACTCGCATCGCCTTTGTCAGTATCTGGAACTTAGTGGGCTTCTTATCTGTACCATTTTGAAGAGACCTCCACTCACTACGTTTATGATGGTGACTCATCCTCGCTGGTTCTTGTAACTATTTCAATATCATATTTTATATGGGGAGATTAGGGGAAATTACGTTTTTGATAATTAGTAAGGTTTTTTTGATTGTAGAGAGATCGGATTTACTGAGTTGAAATCTAAAGTTTTAAATCTATTTAATAGATGTTCAATGAGCACCGTGGTGAATGTGAACAATATAAAACACTGAAACCCCTGAAACACTGAAACACTGAAACTTGTGGTAGGCGTTTCAGTGTTTTATATTATTTTACTGTTATAAGTTGAATTAAAAACGAGAAATGAACTCAAAAACGCCTTAAAAAATATTTGTCATTTTTCTGGATTTATATAAGATTCTAAATAAAGACACTATAACATGTTAGTTGACAATCGGAATATTGATATTTTAAATTATAAAAGTAAGACCTATCGTCTACAATATTCTGATTTTGTCGTTTATACGACGCTCGTTTCGGCTATTCCGCCATTTTCAAGTTAATTTATTCAGGTTTACCTTAGTCAAACATAAACACAAACACAAAGACTGATTTGCACTTAATATATATTAAAATTCATTAAAACAAACACGACTCATAACAGCGGGACATCAAGGAATCGAGTCGACTCATGAATCATATTGTTTTAATACATTTCAATATATATTAAGTGCAGACAGTTTGTGTTTGTGTTTGTGTTTATGTTTGACTAAGGTAAACCTGAATAAATTAACTTGAAAATGGCGGAATAGCCGAAACGGCCGTCGTATAAACCACAGAATCACGAAATTGTAAACGGTAAGTTTTAGATTTATTATTGAAGACACTATAGTTACAGTATCTGTAAAAAATTCAAGTTCCTATTATAATTAATTGTTATGGGTGCTATCGTGCTCACTTTCAAACGACAACGACGACGGACGGCATTTCGAACGTGACTTTTAAAATCCCTAAGGACATAAAATGTATAGATCAGTTAAAAAATTGATTCCGAAAGGTTTTTTCTATTACCAAACTTACCCTTAACAACGTATAGATGGTGTGTAAAATTTTGTTGGTAAAATTGTTCGACCTAGTCACGATTTTCGTAATCTATTGGTAGAAGTGTTATCTATATTGCCGATACAAAGATAGAGAAGAACTGCCAAATCTTATTGTCAAAACAATACATTGATTCGCTTATGTTAATATATACTTCAACCTCCAGAGTGAGGAGATGTAAGGATTTGTTAGCATCTGAGAGGAACAATAATAATTATTAATGTCAATTTCACACGATGGCAGTTATGAATGATTCAGCTACTTCATTGCTAAACTGTGAATATCGTATGTATCGCAGTTGTGGGAGGGGACTTTGGTCAATTATACACGGGTCCAAGTCGAGGACAATTAATTACTTAGGAAGTTATATGTTACTGAGATGATGCAAGTAGGAAGGTTAGGTTATGTTCAAGTTATTTTAGGTTAGGTTACTAATGATTACTGAGATTATGCAAGGAGGAATATAAACTAGAACAGCTGATTTAAAAACATAACATCTTTTTTTTACATTAACGGACGGTTAAATTATTTAGAGTTGACACTTGGCTAATATTGTGGTCTGTTTACGTCATTGGTGTATAGAAAATCATTTAAACTCAAAATTTAAAAGAAGCGGGTTAGATAAGTTTATATGAACTTGGTTGTTGTCAAGGCAACAACGAGGATATTTGTTATCAGTAGATTTTAAAAATATAATGATTTAATAAGTTAAAAATCAGTCTACTATGCTATTGCACAACCGGTTTAAATTCTAAAATTGCACTCTGGGGAAATTTGTCACAACAGAATGTAAAAAGGGGATTTTAGAATCAAGAAAAATGGAATTCGTAAAATATTGAAAATGCTACGGCGAGATACGGCAATGTGTTGGAGACATTAATCACAACTTTATCTAGAAAAGTTACTTTTAAAAAGTACCACATGTTGTGGTAAATAGCACAGACTTACAGAGTTTTTGGACATTTTAATTTCTACAAAATTGTTAAAAAAATAAATACATTATGAATTACACAAACATAAATATTTTGAAATGAAAATCTGTTTTAAAGGTATAAATAAATATTGAGCTTGACTTGTGAGATAATATTAGATAGAAAAAAACTCGAACACAAGATCTCACAAAAATTACCTTTACTTATTCAAACGCGTTTCATCGACAAAGTCGCCATCCTCAGTGATACACGAGCTACTGAACTATAGTATAGCTACTGAACCTACGCTAAACTATAGCTGACTATCTAAACAGTTTATAGTTTAGTTATTATAGTTCATGTATGACTGAGGATGACGAGATTGTCATCGAAACGCTTTTGAATAAGTAAACGTATTTTTTGTGAGATCTTGTATTCGAGTTTTTTTCTATGTGTTTCAAAGGTGACAAATTATTTAACAAGTTGATGAGGAAATACATTGAAATACTTGGGGAAACCATTTAAACCTGCTTTAAAACAATTTGTAACTTGTGCTGTTTATTAATTATGTCAGGAATATGTGTTACAGATGACGGGATATCGGAAGTGTTAAGTAATGGATGCAAAGAGATTTAATTTTAATTAGGTTATAGTTTAAATAATTCCTTTATAATTTTGATGTTTCTGTATATTTTATATTAAAACCTTTATGTTTTATTTGGTACGCACAAGAATAATTGAACATCAGTTTATGACAGATCTTCGTTTTATGGTTTCAGGAAAACAAAAGAATAATTTTCTACTTGCCGCCAAC
The DNA here is from genome assembly GCA_963513935.1 of Aphrophora alni. Classification (NCBI taxonomy): domain Eukaryota; kingdom Metazoa; phylum Arthropoda; class Insecta; order Hemiptera; family Aphrophoridae; genus Aphrophora; species Aphrophora alni. Next base: position 38,949,037 of record OY740777.1, read on the forward strand.
CCGTCATTATTGTTGTACTCTTGGTGTATTTACGTAAGTACAATAGTATTCACAAAAAATAATTTAATAGTGATTCATTCCTGGTAAGGTGAGACTTTACGTCCTTTCCTTTACATTGTTGCCGATGTTCCCACAACAACATGACTACCTAACAACGGGTTATAGGTAATAAATGTAACAATTAACTAAATATTGTGTTTCATACGAACTTGCTTTAGTATATGCTGTGTATTTAGTTTCATTTGAGAAATTAAGTTTTGCAAGAATTATGTATAAATTAAATTATACACGACTATAGTATAAGCATATATTGTAGATCCTTATTGAAATTCAGATATAAAAAATTAAAACATGGCGGATACTTTAATCAGTTTTTATAATTAACTCTCATGCTATTGAACTTATAAAATTTTCAATTAAACAAAATACTGTGACATATATAACAACGTTACTTAAAATAATGTAATTTCAAACTCCAATAGAATATTTGATATTTGTTTCAAGGTCGCCTTTCCGGCACGAACGTAGCGAGTTGAGCTTCCTTTACATATATACATCTTCTTAGCCCGCCATTGTCGAGACACGAGAACAAGCGAAAAGACTTTCGACTGTCAATTACATTCACATCTAGCCAACGTCATGAAAGTAGTGATATACACTTTCAAATTATGAGTTTTAGAAAACCTGTGTAACAACAGTTTTAAACAAACTTACCCTATTGGATAAAACCCCTGCATCTACCAATGTAATTTAACAATAATTATATTGCCTTGTATTACGTATTACGTATTACTTATATGGCCTATGTATAACTTTTACGTATTACATTTAGAAGACCTTCTATTATTTGTATCATGGGGCTGGGTAAGTACCATAATGGACCACAACTTCTTATTTATCATTTGTCATATTTTTAAGGATAATAAATCTTTTAAAATTATAAAATTTTCAAGACAATTTATATTTGTAATACGCGTCAATAGCCACTGAAATGCAATTTCCTTGTGCACTGAACTTTGAACAGAATCTCAGTGATTCCTCCTTCTTCTCCTACTTAGTAACGTTCCTTGATTAATTGTTTTCTCTCTTTAAAAGGAAAACTTATCTCTGAGCTGCTCCTCGTTGCATCTTTAAAAAATACTTGAGATGTTTCTTTCCTTCTTAATCAGTTTATTTCTGTGTTAAACTTGGAATTATTCAAGCTTTTATTTTTATTTGAAAATATTTTCTTATATACAACTCACAAATAGGAAAGTATAAAAGAAAATACTGTAAAAATGTAGTCCTGAAGGTAATGTGAAATATATTAGTTGCAGATAAGTCTACATTTTGAGATTTAAAGATGAAAACAAAATTACCAATCGTGCCTTTATTAGAGTCGAAATTAAGACCGCCTTCCCTGGTTGCCATAAAATGTTCTTGAAATTTATCGATTATGAATAAAAACAATAATCCACTGAAGCTCTCACTTAGTGTGAGTAGGTTTGACAATCATGAGCTACCCCTAGCTGGATTCACAGTTTCCATCTATTCTTTGGTCATATCAGCTTTCAGCTTGAACTCAGCTGCTATCAGCTTGAACTCTTCCAACCCTGACGCTTTTAGGGAATTCGAAGACTAGATGTCTTTATTTTATATATTTTTTAAAATTTTTAGAGTGATGATGACTGCTAAGATTTTCGTATTTAAATAACAAAACAAATTTGGGAACAAAAAGTGACATTTTTAAATACAAGAAAATCAACTCATTTGGAAAATAATTAGAAAACAAATAAACATTAACTATTTTTTTAAATTTAGTTAACTTTTGACACTTCCAAATATACCATGTAGATATTTGCGTTCTTCAAATATGTCTACTTATTACAATGTCGTTTATTTCATAAACTTAGTTTTTACAAAAAAATAAACTACAAAAACATCACACAACATTTCTCGCTAATTCATCCTCTTTTTCCTTGATGTTTAAATGCGAAAAAATTCTCGTTTAAAATCGCTTTATAAGAAATAAAATAAAGACCCCTAGCCCTTGAAAGGATCGGAAGAGAACAAGTTAGTTAAGAGAAACCTGATAGTGTTTTCCGTGATAAATAGTTTGTTTAGTTTTGATTTTGGGAATGTCAGATTCAATAATTTGTGTAATATTTATCAACCATATGTTACAAGTATAAGGTTATTTTTTCATTAATTTTGGAAGTGGTTTTCGTATTTAATGTTATCTACATATTTCTTTTATATCTAAATATCTTACACGTGTATTATATTCTATTCGTTTAATAATTATTTAATATTCTAATTGGGTGTACCAAACAAAATATATCAGCTAATGGATTCTATGGAAGGGTCTGAAAAATCTCGACTGTGCCAAAATACAGATAACAGTTCAAGTTTGCGTTTTCTTCCTTACTCTGCTAAAAACCCCTTGAATACATTTCCTCACAATGTTTCTTATATAGATTTGGAACTCGGCGAAGTTTGTACCTTATTTATCGTACTATATTTTACGATGTAGAACAATTTATACTGCCATCTTGAAATTTTTAAATGTTAACAAGATCACGTAACTTAATTAAAAATGGAGATATAAATATGGTTTTACATTAATAACGTACGTAAGTTATAAGATGGATACCAAAATACATAGTTTTGATTAAAACTCATTAAATTTATGTTAATGAGTTGTTGGTAAAAAAAATCCCCATTTTCTTATAGAGAAAGTAAAATCCTGTATGAGCCTTTTATTTCAGACTCTTGAACAAAGGGTTGTGTCAGACACTGACTAAGGCCCTCTTGACTCACCTCCACGAAACCACTTTACTCAGCATTACTTCAAGATATGATCGTTTTACCTTAGGCTCTCTGTGAGATAACTCCTACTTATCAAGATTAAAATTATATCTATCTGTCATATTCCTTCTTCCTTCTTAGCTCTCAAGACTTGTGCAATATATGTAGGCCTACATATTATAAATCTATTCTTCTTTATTGGTGAAAATGAACTGTTCAATATTTTCTTGCTGACTCCAGTAAATTCCTGATTTATTTGGTGTCCACCCTAGATAACCTTCTTTGCGTTTGAAATTTTCTCCCCTGAAAGTTTTAAACCACACAAGTTTGTAGTACTTCTCTTTCTCGTAACTTGGTTTTTACACTTAGAGTTTCCTTGTGACACCAGGCTTTAATTAGAGATAAAGTTCTTTTCATGAGATCTAACTTTGTATTTCCATACTTTCTCAGATAAGCTCCTTAACATCGTTAGCATATTCCTGGGTACAGTATCCCTCCAACGAGAGACGATCCAGAAGACACCACGAAAACGGAGATAGAACTCCTCGCTGCGGACGATTCCTACTAATCTCAACCTCCAGCTGCTCTACCAGGATTTTAGCTACAGCTGTTCTCCAAGTTAACATGTCACCGACCAACTCACCATGTTGTGGTAGAGCGCAAACCATCAAATCATGGTAGACATTATCAAAGCTCAATCAATATCAAGAAAGACACCGAGGGCATTGTCCCTATTAGCGAGAGTCTTTATCAAATTTGTACTAGACTGTGTGGTGCACTCTATCATCCTTAGTCTTACAGTTAAGCTTGTTGACTTATATGCTTTCTAAACGAAAGACGTCAACTGATAGGTCCATAAGCTTCAGCATTTCCCTGGCTTTGGAATGGAGACAACTCAGGTAACCTCGTACGTTTGGGTACATACTTGGTAGCTAGACTTACACAGAATAGAAGCAATTTACTAAAACTTTTCTCCACTAAGGCAGTGTAATCTCAATTTGCCCGGGGATTTGAAATGGTTAAAAGAATTGATGACTCTTCTAAGTTTATCAATATTAACAACCTGGTGAAAACCATAACTTGTCTTCTTTTATCGGAACGTGATTGAGTTCATCATTTCATAAAACAAAACTATACTTTATCTCAGTATTTTCCTTTACATCCTCTATCTTTTACATTAAAAAAAGTTGTGATATATATCATCCCGATTTTTCTAGATCAGCCCGAGATGTATTTCACATCTTTTGTAGGTAAGAATTAAAGTAACCATGTCCGGAAAAGAACAGTGTGATATGAAAATTCATCTCCCTACGCTTAAAAATCTCCTTGTCGCTGGTGGAAAATACTTTGTTGGATTTCTTTCAAATGTTAGAGAAAAGTGAATATTAATGATCCGAAGACTTAAACATGTTTAGAAGTAATTATTTATATTAAGGGTCAGGAATGATGAGAAATAAACAAAAATTTACGATTTACGCTGAAAACATGTTGGAGGACAAAGAAAAAGTTTAATATTTCCCCCTTATTTTTAAATCCCTATTTAATATATATATATATATATATATATATATATATATATATATATATATTTCAAAGACGGCGTCCGCGTTTTGTTCTTTTTCACTTTACGACCAAAAACTACACAACTGGCGTTTTTGGTTAGTTTTGAGGATGGTTTAGTGAAAAAGTTTGCGCAATGTTTTCTCATAGTTTGATAATAGTAGAAAATCAAATACGTAATAATGTATGACTTTAATTTAAATAATGTCGTAAAGTTAAAACAACTAATTTAAATTAAAATTTTATTTCTAAAGTTCTTTTATACAAAGTACAATATTTGATGCAGTTATCAACATATAATAAAACTGTATAACGAGGTGATGTTAAAGTAATGCATAAATGGTGCAATTACATGTTTTAAATAACAACTTTACAAGCACATGGGGAGGGGTAGATATACTGTAAACTATATGTACAGGGTGGTTTGAAGTTGGGGTTAAAATTTTTCGAGGATTAAAGTACATTCTGCTTGTAGTAAAACGGAGTATATTAAAATCTCCTACTCCAAACAGACTTGATTTAAAAAAAAAGTTTCGATGTTTTAAAAAATTAGTACGTCTGTCATTAAAACTGTAATATCTTGGCTTTTATGGATATTTTGTAAATTTTAACACCATTTTTTAAATCTACATTAAATTTCCAGTAAGACTAACATTATGTTCATAGTTATAAGATAGTAAATTGTCGCTTGAAGTTGCAATTATATATATATATATATATGTGTGTGTGTGTGTGTGTGTTTAGAGAAATAAACAGTTTAAGAATAGTACAAATTAAACTCTCTGCTTATGTTATCGAAATGTCATTTCCATTTATTTCCAATATTTTTTAAATATAAAACTGATTGATATACTTTCGAATCAACAGACACTTTTCCAGTTAACTTTTAATTACGAAACAAAATATAAAACTGTAAAGTTAAAAATTGAAACAAGAAAATTATTACTAAATTATAAGTATCTAACTTAATTAAAAGTTGTTTTACGTGTCTTGGACGTTTGTTGTGGGGAAGCCTTGCCTGTCGTGGACTGATTGACACTTTACCTTTATAAAAAACTGACAGTAAACGTCTTAAGGATAAAGTTAACAAAGTTAAATTATAGTTGGTGTACACGACATGTACAGACAGGTAAACCGATTTTAATAAAATTTTGCTTGTGGGATTTTTCTTGCAATATCGAAGTGTTTTTTTTTATATTTTTTCAATATACCAAGTAAGTTTGTTAAACCCGAAATATACTTACCTCAGTTTTTCACTGATTTTCACATTTTATGGCATCAGTAAATAGAAAATAATGATCCGTCCATCGTCTTTGGCGTCAGTACGTATAAATGGACAGGTTTCATCTGAGCTGTGAGCTGCGCGTGGAAGGGAGGTACAAGTTTGTAGTTCGAGGCCGCGTGGGGATAGAGGCATTGTAGGGAAAAATATGAATCATAAAAATCTCATTTTGATGATTGTCATTCAAAAGTTGAAAAATATGGAGGACGCCGTCTTTGTAAAATTGTATATGTTCAATATATTGCTTCACTTGTGTCAGCGTCGTCATTGTATATCGTATTTGATTAAAACCACCTTTGAATGACGTCAGATTTTCATTTCCAGTGATTGCCAATCACTAAACTGACATTTTTGGTGACCAAAACATTTTTATAATAAAAACGACCTCTAGTTTCATGTCAGATTTAAATATACGAGTTTTCAAGTTTTCATTTCAACATCACACTTCACCCCCCACCTTCTTCATCTTATACCAGAGTCTATTGTTATTCTCACAAAGGGTTTCTATTGAAGGAAGTTAGGGGAACATAATACATAATCTTATTTGGTTTGCATAAAAGAACATTTTTCAAATAAGGAATGATTTATTTAATTAATTTTCAGCACCGGAGGACTTATTCTGATATAATGTAATTTTATTCAAAAAGATTGTTACGCACATGGTAATAATTTATTTCTTCTCTATAAATTCCTTCCTTAACTACATGTCATATCTCTCCCTCCTTCTCTATCTCTCTCTCTCTCTCTCTCTCTCTCTCTCTCTCTCTCTCTCTCTCTCTCTCTCTCTCTCTCTCTCTCTCTCTCTCTCTCTCTCTCTCTCTCTCTCTCTCTCTCTCTCTCTCTCTCTCTCTCTCTCTCTCTCTAATTTTCAAAATTAATAAATTACTTAAGACTTTCTTTTTGAATAGAATGGATTTGGTGTCCTCGTCCCTGGGTGTGGCGGAATAGTTAGTTTTTTTTTTGTAATAGGTGTGAATGATTGAAATAAGTATTTGTTACTTTCTTTAGCTTTTATGTAGTAATAATAGTGATTATTTTAATTATGTGGTGTTTTTTAAAATGTTATTATGTATGAATGTGCTTGTGTGTATGTGTGATTGTATTTATCTGTATCAACACATGTAAGCTACAGTACCGGTATTTCATTTTTTTAAATTTTTGTTTCTAAATTTAAAATTTCATTACGTTGTTTAAATTTAAATTTGTTAATTTAATTTAATTTTATTTTATTTTATTTTATTTTATATTATAACTTTCGTTTTGTCACTTTAATTTTAAAATTGTTAATTTTTGTTTTATTTTAAATTCTTAATTTCATTTTGTAGCTAGTTTAAATTTAAGTTTGTTAATTTTTTATATTATCTTAGTTATTTTTAATTGTTTTAAACGTTTTAATTTTTATTATTATCAAATTATATTTTATACTTTTATATAGTCTATGTTGTTATGTTGTATGGGGTTAGGTAGTAGAGAGGACTATACAGTCCTAACCTCGCCCCTAAATAAAGACAACTCAATTTTCTCTCTCTCTCTCTCTCTCTCTCTCTCTCTCTCTCTCTCTCTCTCTCTCTCTCTCTCTCTCTCTCTCTCTCTCTCTCTCTCTCTCTCTCTCTCTCTCTCTCTCTCTCTCTCTCTCTCTCTCTCTTTCTCTCTCTCTGGCGTCTATCGTCTGTGAAGTGCTTTGGTAAAATTAGAGGTTAATGATAAAAAACCTCTCGGTCATCATGGTTTTATACAAAAAGAAACAAATATAAAGTAGGCTAGATACTCGTAGCCCTCTAATACTCAAGTAGTGTTGATGTCGGAAAAGAACTAGAGTTAGTCAAGAGAGACCCAAAAGAAAAAATGAAAGAGAGATATTTATTCTTAGATTATCGTGAAGAAGAGTGTACATCCAGCTAAGTCCCTCGGGATTGCCGTGACTGTACTCCCTATATTAAGCAACTGAAGGTTGAAGCTTCTGTATCACTGCTTTGCAATCGTAAAAAAAATGTTTTTAGTGACCAACATTCTAAATTAAATAACAAAAACGGTAATTATACATTGGTCGGGCAGCACGTGGAGACAATTTTCCTAAATTTCATAACAATCGGGAGATACGTTTGTGTTTCACCACGTCAAAAATAAATATACACACAAAATGCCATATAATGGATTTAAAATGGGACACCATTTTTTGCTTGGCAAATCAGAATTATCATTTAACTATTATGAATATTATCTAACGAGATAATAAAGTGTCAAATTGTATCCTATAAGATAGAAAACAATGGACTCTAATATTTCTCTCACAAGTAAAAACTTGTTGCCAGGAAAGTTGATCTTGATGTATGATGACATATTGCCAACAATAAAACTTTCTTTTCTTAAAATATTATATTTCACTGTTGATGGATATATCTTCCTTGTCTTTAATCAAAGAGGACGCTTTAGAATAACAAATGTATTACTTGGCTTTACTATTAGGTAAATCAAGGGTGGAAGGACATTGCATTAATTTTAAAACAACCCAACTTACATACTCTGATATTTTTCAACATAATCACATCTTATATTTGTCGTAACTAGAAACGATATTTTGTGTTCCCTCATCAAAGAATTTTGCCCTCAAAGAACTCAGGCAGTTTGTACCTCCATCCATCAGCTGTTCATTTGTTTTTAATTGTACAGTAGAAAGATCTTAAAACTCTGATGAAGACCAAGCTTGGATGCAGAGTCCATAACAACAATGTTAGACAAATTACTTAAATAAGAATGGACAGAAAATTATGTTCAACATGTCATTTAAAAAATCACAGTCATTTAAATTCGTCAAGTATTTAGTTTTAAACAGAAATTATTTATTTATATTAAAGATGAAAATTACATAAAGCTACAATTATGTCTCTTTTATCTCGTGAATATACCAGAAATGTGAAACCTAGAACGCATTTCATTACTGGTGTTATTTTCTATAATGCAGGATAAAATACGACTAAAAAAAATCTACTTTATGGTGGAAACATGTCTGTGTTAAATTTGCATGTATTGGAATGGGAGAGCCTGTGTCTTCTAAGAACATTATGATGTGTATGATTAAACATGTTACCACCTGTCCAGCGTTAATTATCTAACCAGGCGTACAGACGTAAAGTTTCTTTCCATTTTGTTTACGACCTTCATTTTGTTTTTGTTTTTGTAATTGTGTAATGGTTATAGGAAATTTTGGCAAGAGTTTCTATTTTTCGAAACAAAATGCCAGCTTGTCATGAGTCATGAGTTAAATGTATTAACTCCACCATTTACTGGCGTACACACGATTTCCCACATTAAGTTAGCTTAATTTTCCTGTATTAGTTTTAATCAATACTTATCGAGTGTCAAATTTAAAAGTTTAGATAAAATTGGGGAATCATGATAGTACAAATTTATAGATACCAGTTATGTTTGTTGTTTTTCTGGTTTGTTTTCTAAATTATATTTATGTGTATCAATCATAAAAGATTAATAAAAAAATAAATGGAATTGAAGAAACACCTATTGTAATGATGTAAGTAACAAACAATTAGGTGGTTAATACTTATCAAGTGTCAAATTTAAAAGTTTAGATAAAATTGGGGAATCATGATACAGTAGTACAAATTTATAGATACCAGTTATGTTTGTTGTTTTTCTGGTTTGTTTTCTAAATTATATTTATGTGTATCAATCATAAAAGATTAATAAAAAAATAAATGGAATTGAAGAAACACCTATTGTAATGATGTAAGTAACAAACCATTAGGTGGTTAATGTCTTTTAAATATTTAACTATACTGCTGCAATACATGGAGACAATACAAACGGCTTGAGTAGCTTCGGTGTGACCAATGTCTTCTTGCGGAAAGATTTTAGGAAATGGAACTGAAATTGAAAGACTCAAAAGTAGAAGCTGAACAAATAAGATTAAAATAAATAGTAAAATGACCAAATAAAAAAACATAAATCCTCGCATCAACTCTAGAATGGTAGGCATAATTGATGGTGACTGAGAGAGAGAGTTGAGCAGTTATCCTATTTGGGAGAAACGGTCCACCAGGATGGATGGGGCGATGCAGAAGCAACGAGCCAGATAAATGATGTGAAAGGTGCTTCAAAGATCACTATGGAGATCCACTCAAATTAGTATATAAACCAAGCTTAGAATATTTAATTCCAAATATTCTAAGATTGCCAATAAATCTTACTATATGGATGTAAGAAAATCAATCACAGGTTAGAGATAGAAAAAACTTGAACACAAGATAGATTGTATCACTGAGGATGGCGACTTTGTCGTTGAAACGCGTTTGATTAAGTAAACGTAATTGTTCGAGTTTTTTTCTATCTAATATTATCTCACAAGTCAAGCTCAATATTTATTTACAGGCTAGAGACATTAGTCCGCACTCTAAGATACATCTTTAAAATTTGGTGGCGAAGCTTATTACCAATCAAGGTCTTTGGAATGTCACTAGCCAATGTTCACTTAAATAGCAGATTCGTTAGAGGAAATGGAGATGGATACACCACATTCTTCGGAAGTCACAGGAATATATTGCCAAGCAGGCTGTCCATTACAATCAGCATAGAAGTTGGAAAGGAAGCAAGCATTACCTATACTTCATTCAGCGAGTGTTGGCAGTGAGGTGCCGCCTACTGCGGGAGGGACGTAAGGCTCGGGCCGGTTCACAAGCCGTTCTCATTGCACAGCCTTGTCGCTGGTTTCAAAATGCGTGTTATTATAAAAGGCTGGCGACTGCCGACAAAGGAGGGTGTGTGAACCGGACTCAGGGAGCGGTACATTCCGTTGGACTTTCCCTTACGCAATTGACTCCAACCCTCTGTACCGTTAGGCTGTAGGCGGCGCTTCACTGCCAACACTCGCTGAATGAAGTATAGACGCGGATTGTCGGAAAGAAATGTTACCTGTTTTTACAACTTGGGTACAGACAAAGGACATGGCGCAGGACAGAATACTGTGGCGTGATCAAGTTGAGGCTTTACGCACCAAAGGAATGATATAATTAAATCAAAAGTCAAACCACAGAATTTAAGCTCGTGCCTCAACCAACTGTACCGTACTGATGTAAATCATTAATTTTACATTTTTGGGTACGCATTTGGAAAAACTTAACATTATAACTTTGTTTTTAATACAAATTAATTGTTTCAATTTATATGCGACATCATGTTTGTTTGACGTCACAAAGAGGTTGATTAGGAAACCTGCGAAGTATCCTCTCAACAGAATTAATTTATTATTCAATTTACTGTTAATTAATTGCCAACACATTATCCCTTTTAATCTCTAATTAAATTTGTTTTGTTTTTGTTGTTTATTTACTGATAACGTTCGTAGTGAGGTGGGAGTGTTTACGTATCGGTAATCGGTTTTCAACTGTGCGTTTAAAGTAAATATATCTTTAATGGTAGTAATTAAACTTGGGTTTGTTTAGACAATTGAGAAGATTAGTTTAATAAGTAAAATGTTAAATGGATTCCCCGTTTGGACTAATCAAGCCTTTGAATAATCTAATAGCGTTGAGGTTAGGAAACAACATGAGGTAAAAGATACTTGGTACGAAAGATCTAACTGAAGACACGTAAACAAATTGATCCAGCTAGGGTCCCGTGGGATAAGCCACATAGAATAAAATGAGCCCTTAATAGGATATATGCGTTCTATTCCTGTGTGAAGCCACCAAGCTCCGAGTCCTTTATTTAGAAAAGAAAAAGTTCATGAATATACCATGTGCTATTGTTTCCGATAATTTTACACAGAAGTGAGGACGGGACAGCAATGAAGAATGTCATAAGTAGAATAACGTATATATAAGAATGTTCAACGCATAAGGAAAAGTGAAAAAGACAGGAAGGATCGACTTAGAAATGATGGGCGATTTAAAACAGACAGCTGTGAAAAAGAGAATGAATAACTCTCAATACTCCCGGTTGTGACATGTTGCTCGAATTGATGATAACCAGAAGTAGAGATAATTCATGGAGGCAAAACCATTGATGAGGGACTTGCAGGAAAACCAAGAACCAATAGGTATTTTCTTCAATAGTGAAATTTCTTTTACTGTTTTTTTTTAAAGTCACTACAATCATAAGTACATTACTCCACTGTGCTTTTTCATCCTTTAATAAATGAAAACATTTAAAAGTTAAAAATACAATTTGAGTTTGAGGTGGAACGTACTAAATAACTAATTGGTCTCGTTCTCAAATATACGTTTCTAAATATTCATTATTCCGTAAATTAAAATTAATTTGAAATTGTCTTATTAAGAGCGGACGGATAAAAGTCTTTTGTGCATGTCGGGAAAAGCTTTTTGTTGTTACTGGTCCATTGTGACGTCACCTTTGTTGGATATATATGCAGAAGGCGAAAACAGAAAGTGAATTGTTTTAGTGTAATATTGAGGGTTGTGTTAGTTTATACCTTACGCATATAATAAACGTTATATTTTCCTCACGCAGCTCTTTTAACAGTTTCAACGAAATTCAGCACTTCCTATCTGATCATCTTTGTTTATTTTATTGTTAGTTTAGTTTTCCTTGAATTGACTATAGGATACACTACATATGTAGGCATTCAGTTTGTTGAAATTTATATTACATTCTCTTTTCGTTCTGAACTCATTTTAGACAAATAAACTGTGCACAAAGTTTCTCGCACTTCATATCTTTAAAACCATGTTTTCATATCATATATATACAGGGTGTTACAAAAAGGTTGGGCTGGCTATGCATTTTCATATTCTATGTGTGATTCTAAGCTGAAAATGAAGAATACATTTTTTTTCAATTTCCACTTTGTTTAGCAGCTAGACGACATTTTGTTTTTTTTACAAAAACTCACTGTAACTCTGGAAATAGATAAGATATCGAGTTCAAATTTGGAATAAACGTTTTGTATGTTACGATTTTCAAGTGTACCAAATACAAAGAATTTATTTTTTATAATTTTCAAAATGGCGGCCGTTACAAATTTTTAACGTTGTAATATCTTGAAAACCGTTAACTTTACAAAAAATGTACAAGAGACAAAATATTTTTTGTCGATAACTCGGTTATCCTTTGAACTAATGAAACTACAAAAAAGCATTGTGTCTGTTGTTAAAAAATAAAAATATATTGTCTCTTGTACATTTTTTGTAAAGTTAACGGTTTTCAAAATATTCCACGTTAAAAATTTGTAACGGCCGCCATTTTGAAAATTATAAAAATAAATTCTTTGTATTTGGTACACTTGAAAATCGTAACATACAAAACGTTTATTCCAAATTTGAACTCAATATCTTATCTATTTCCAGAGTTACAGTGATTTTTTGTAAAAAAAAACAAAATGGCGTCTACCTGCTAAACAAAGTGGAAATTGAAAAAAAAAATGTATTCTTCATTTTCAGCTTAGAATCACACATAGAATATGAAATGCATAGCCAACCCAACCTTTTTGTAACACTCTGTATATATAAACCATCCTAACTTAATCGATCTGATTAATATAATTTTGGTAGTTGTCAAATAAAAACAAAAACTTAGTTAGGACGCCGTCTTTGGACTAATATTTATAAATTTAAATAAGAGCATCATCTTGGGTAGTTGTCCATTAAACCGTCTTCGGAGTAAATTGTATTGCATTGAAATCGAACTTTATTAACGTCAGGGTTCACTTTTGTTTTTTGCCAATAATTACTGAACTGTAATATTTCGTTTACTTGAGTTTTTATATACGTATTTGGGGTCATTAATCTTCATTTTTCACTAATATTTGAAAGACATCAGTAGAATCCTAACGTACATTTCAAACCAGAACTCTGACAATTTTTCCTTTTTTTACCAATACCTCACGAACCAGCATTTTTTTTCAGATATAGCAACCAATATGTTTTGTTTGGAACCTTAGATGCTAATTTGAACAAAAACTCCAAGAACCTCTTTTGAGAAAATAGTAAATATTTGTTATTCTTATGTCAGCTACCATAAAATCTTTCGAAGTCGAATAAGTGAAAAATAAATTTTTTGGAATACATCCGAAAAATGACCAGATACCAAACTTGATTATACAGTCGGTCCACAGTGATATTCAAACTTAATTTGATAACTACACAAACAACATACGGATATCATTCTAAAACCACTTACTGGTTTCTCTTACGATATCTCTACATTTACTGAGTTTAGCCTTACTCAGTTTAGTAAAGCCTTAAGTGTTAACTTTTTTGTATGTAGACAGCCTTACTAATCTTGTTTAGCTTTTCATAATGTGAGATTAAATAGTTATTACCTGAAATGTGTAATTTTGTCATATTAACAACAATGAGCAACACCTAATACTCATTGCATCTGTACATTTAAACTTTTTATAACTTAATTAATGATCTCGTGTTTAAAGAATATAGGCTAAAAGGAACACTTCATAATATATTCAGAAGGCATTTGAAGTCGCTCCATCTTCTGGTCTAACATTACATTAATTATTTATCGACATTAATGTCTACCCTTAGCTGTATATTTACCTCAGTGTAGGCTATGTATATCGTTTAACTTCTGGAAGCTTCTCTGCAGACTTCCAGTTTGTTTGTAAAAGAGGAAACTTTCGTTAAACTATTTAAGTATTAAACTTTAAGGATTTCTACTCTACAGGGCTTTTCGCCGTTCACAGCCGGCTTCGTCAGGTGTAGACTTAACACTTAAATAAAACGCATAACGACACTGAACACACACGATAACACGACACAAAAAACAATATAAAATCTAATTTATACTGGAGTGGCTGCGGCATAGTTTCTGTGTTTCTGAACGGAGACTCCGTTAGAGAAACAGAAACTATGCCGCGGTCACGCCAGTTGTATGACATTTGACGAAGAGTTAACCTCAGATAGATTTTATAGTGTTTTTTGTGTCGTTTTATCGTGTGTGTTCAGTGTCGTTATGTATTTTATTTAAGTGTTGAGCCTACACCTGACGAAGCCGGCTGTGAACGGCGAAACAGCGCTGTAGTGGTTCTACAAAATAAATAAAAAAAAGAATTGCTCTGACTACTAATAAAGCTAACTAATATATATCAGCAATTCGTAAAAGCGAATAAACTTTATAGTTTTACATAAGATTATAAAGAATATAATATTTCTCCTCTCATGATTTATTTGTGTTTGTTGTGGTTTTAGTTAGAAGAAGATAATTAATACAAAATGGTTGACATTATATTTAAAACTTTTTGAAAAAAAATGTTTTATTAAAACGTTTCTAACATGAAATATTGGTAAAATGTGCGGTAACCATTTTTACCTTGTCACATATACGTAGTATATAGTAAATCATGTGAAGGGCCAAAAAAAAATCTATGCAGGTTTTTTGTGTGGATTTATACATTTTAATATTTTCTTGAGTTAAAAAACATTATTTTTAGAATGCAGGTTCTCTGTCCTACAACCTAAACGCCTGAAGAGGTTTTATTCTGTTATAAACACAGATGATGACAAACGTTTAACGAAACTATTTCAATAGTATAATTATCGTCTGTCGTTATCAAATAACTTTAAAACCAGTGTTAATCGAAAAGTTTCTAAAATATAATTCTTCTTTAAGTTTGAAAAAAATTGAAATCTTTTTCAACGAAATTATGAAATGCAAAAATTTCAAATATGAATTTCAAAACACAGGAAAGAACGAATGGTATTTTTAGAGTCCTGAGATAAATGAAAGTGAACCACCCAAATAAATATTAAAGCAACCGTCAATTAAAGTTTAGCTGAAGTTCATAAATTATATCCAGAAATTCGGTTAATAATTAAAAACGACACCGAAGGCTCACCCTGCAAGGAAAACACGTTTCAATGCATAACAAAACTGACGTTCAACATACAATAAAACACAAGAGTGCTAATGATTCTCCATGTTACAAACGCTTTGGTCTCAGCTCTAAATGAAGCAATGATTTTGTAATTAGTGCTTTTATTTGCATAACTTTCTGCAAAGTTGAAGGCAATTAGTTTTATGAAGATAAATGTTTTTGTACAACCTGGACAATTTAAATACAAAGTGTTCCTAAGTCAAATAAGCACACATATAAAATCTATATCGATGTAGTTATTATAACAAACTGCACTGTTTTTCTCCTCCATACAAATCGAATTCTAAAATTACGAATACGTCGATAAACAGTTTTTTTGTTTAGGTCATTTAAAAAATGGAGGTATGCAAATTAGAAATCTTTGAAGAAAATTGTCCTTTATAAATACCAAGAATTATTGCTCAATTACGCCTTGCTGGGAAGAAATATAATAGATATTTTAATTATTTGATTTTTCCGCTTATACGTTTTTTATTAGCAAATATTAAATATACAATAATATTTCAAGTGAAAAATATACGACCTAGACCGGGAATCGAACCCAGGACCTTTGGCTTTACGCGCCAATGCTCTACCATTGAGCTATCCTAATCGCTTCCCAGTACAGGGCGTAGACTTCTCACTTGACTTTAGTTGCTGCAATTTTGAGTTTCCAATTAATTTCCTCGCGTAAATACATGCGTAAGGGCTGAAAAATGAGTGAAAATTAATTTCAATGTCGCATAAGCGAGGTAATTAATTGGAAACTCAAAATTGCAGCAACTAAAGTCAAGTGAGAAGTCTATGCCCTGTACTGGGAAGCGACTAGGATAGCTCAATGGTAGAGCATTGGCGCGTAAAGCCAAAGGTCCTGGGTTCGATTCCCGGTCTAGGTCGTATATTTTTCACTTGAAATATTAAAAAAAAAGAAATATAATAGATTAAAATTACAAAAAGACAACTATAGCTTTAACACCAGTGAAATCTGCCCAATCTGTGTAACAGGAAATCACACTATAACTCACCTTTTGTTGGAATGTGAAGTGTATAATTTTTTGAGATGTAAATATTTGAACAATTACAATTTCGTGCAATATTTATATAATATGGAGACAATCCTAACCTCAAACTCAGTACAGGACATGGAATATATCTACCTTTTTTGTTATGTATAGGCTAAAACTTAGAAAATCTATTTTAAACTTAATGTAATAAATTAGTTTGGTAAAATATCTTCAAACAACTAACTCGTTTGTAAATGTACTGATATTATTGTTGTTCGTATAATTTGGTGTTACTTCGATACCTAAAACTGTGTTACGTGTTGTAATTGTATAAAAGTATTTTTGTAAGTATTATAAATACAACAAAAAAAGTCAATTGGAAAAAAAGTAAGGATAAAAACGAACGTCATAAAATGTTATTTTTGTAAATGGTCAACATCTTGCTTATGTACACTGTACTTTAAAGCATTAAAGTTGTTATGGTTACTTTTATAAATTAGAAATCAATTTTCTTTACGAATGGTACTGTAGATTTTGATCAGATGGCTAAACCTTTACGGCGGACTGCACACTAGAGTTATACAATGATTACCGATAGGTAATTGCGATGCGCGACATTTATCTTAAGATTACACACTGAGGCGATACGATTTGACGCTGGAGATACTATTTGGAGTCAGTTCATTAGTTCTAACCATGGTGTCATCCAGTGAAGATGAAGTTTTAGTGATGTAATGGTATTTGAAATTAAGAGAATAGAGAGAAGGATGTAACAGTTTGCAATCGTGTAATTTAATGAATGTGGGACACAGTTTCGCAGTAGTTGCCAGACTGGACGGTCATTCGCCAATCAGTTTGAAGAACACTTAACGAAACCTACTATAAACAAACCAAACTCTTATTTTGCGAAAAAACATCATTAATACTTTTATGCTACTATACTGACGTAAAAAAGAATTTTAATTTATTCCACATTTGTAAGAGAGCTAACCTACTTTTTCCCCTGGAAGAATATGTAGTATACGAGATCACAAATAATTTACTCAATGATAAATTCAATTATTCACCGAAAGAATGGTAAAACACAGTAAAACCACGTAGAGAAGAGATTTGACAGCCTGTGAGCAATAGATAACTTGTGACCAGCCAATCATCAACAAAGAACATATCTATGTACCGACTGATGGTGCTCGACAGAAATGTGTTGTGCGCCAGGGATTTTAAAAATATATTCCATGTTGGTTTCTTCCAAATTTTTGTGTCAATAGTGTTTGTGTTTAAAGTAATATTTTGTTAAAAGAAATCAACAATTATAATTTTTTTAAATAAAAATGTTATTTTTTGAAGAAGTTAAAAAAGGAACGACGTAAATAATAAAGATTTTCCGTACCTGAAGATGACGATATACCACCGAAACTAGTATATACTATTCACTACTTACGTATCGAAACTTAGGTATTCCAATAGGATATACAAAGATTGTCGACGTTAAGGTGTATATCTAACCTAACCTAACCTAACCTATGTTAGTTGGTAACCTTCACCATCCTGGATGGTAACAACTCTATGTAAGAACTGAACAGTATTTAACAACATATATAGGAGACAAAAGTGACACAAAATGCCTCCTATGATAGGATCAGCACACGTTTCATAGTCTCTGGCATAATAAAAGTCTTGTAGCTGCTCTAGTTCTCACATACAGACATCAAATACGACTGATGGAATATGTCAAACATCAATTTTTTTATCAAATTGCTTCAAAATCAGCTGTTTTAAATACATGAATTGAGATGCTAAAGTTGTTCTTTTTAGTCGTGGGACCTAAAAACAACAGCTGAGGTCGAGGTCATCAGCTGTTACTTCGGTTATATGAATTAATTACCGATTGTAAAGCTTCTATAAAAACAACCGATACTCTCGATTGTAAATAACCGTTAAAACTGCTGTTACCATCGATTTGAATGTAAATAGATTATTACATTTTAGTTTTTGTGGAATTGTTTTCTAATATTATTTGCAGTACAACGAAAAATATAGTTCTTCACTTGGACCAAAAGAAGCTTTTCGATCCTCGCTTATTTTCCGTTGAGCTTAACTTGAGCTTGTATCAAAAAGCTTTACTTTTAGTCCTAGTGATGAAATATACTATTTTGGTTTCAGAGATTATAATATCTGAAGATCAGACACAGAAAAGTGATAAAAATTGTTGCCGATTACCAAATTTACCCTATACTACTTTTACTGGTTAAGTATTATCACAAGAAGCTCATGCCTCTAAATGAGAGTCCATCAAGCACAAACATATGTTTTAAAACAATTTTGAGATTTTAAACGATTATTATTCTGTGAAATATCTGGTTTAACAATATCTGACATTTAATAATACAAATAATTTATACGTAATAATTTTACGTTTTCAAATTCAGAGAAATTATTATAGAAGGATAAAATACTTACTGACGTGTTCGAAGATATATTCACATTGGGTTCTCAAAAAAAAAACTTCTCTTTGACAATATGAATGAAAAACACAATTTTCTACAATCAATACTTTATTTGTTCAAGATGCTTTTTGTTCGGAGAAATGGCGAATATTTGTTTCTTTTTATAAGTGTTTAAGATTTTTTGGAAATGCTTATTATATTTGCAAGACAGAGAATAAGCCAACTATAAATATTACAGTAAACCCGATTCCATTTCCTCTTCCCCCGTCAATATATGAATTACCACAATAGTGACGTCACAATGGACGAATTACAATGAAGCCTTTCCTGACTTTACACAAAAGACTTTTCCCCGTCCTCTGCCAATACGACAATTTCAAATTAATTTCAATTTCAAGATTAATGAAAACTTTGAAACATATTTTAAAAAAATGGTAACAATTAATACGATAGTTGAAATTGAATTTGTTACTTTTAAGCGTTTTTACCCATCAAAGGGTACAAAGTGAAATTATACATTTATTTAAGAATGTAATACTATTTATACAAACAGTCCCAGAAAACGTGTCCATTTAGAAATAATACATTGAGAGAAAGTACTATGGAAGAACAAAATCAAAATTGATGTGTTCCAGGTTTCAAACAAGTTTGGTCATCTTTCGTGAAACTAATGTTTGACTAAATGGAAGAACACAACAATTATTCACAGTTAACTCTCCATTTGTTCAAAATTAAGTTCTGCGACTTAGTTATTACTCTTTTCCTGATAGAGAAAAATAAACCTATAAGTTATATAAATACTATGTGTCCCAAAAGTCCCCCCCCTATTATTATTTTTTATTAACGGAAATAGACAGATTTGCTTTGGCGAAAATTTAGATAACCAAAGGAGGAGTTTTTTGAAGTATCAAAATTTTTAACCCTTACCCCCAAAATGAGGTAATTTTTGGGTCAGTCAGGAATTTTAAATAACAAACCCTATTAAGTGTTACCTCATTTTAAAGTTCTTTTGAAAATAAGAAATAATGGCGCAAATTAGAGATCTCTAAGTTCATCAAACTCAATATCTTGACTTACCCACAAAATACCCCATTTTAGGGGTAAGGGTTGAAAATTTCGATACTACAAAAAACTCATCCTTTGGTTATCTAAACTTTCCCCAAAGCAAAACTGTCTATTTAGATTAATAAAAAAAATAATAGGGGGGGGGACTTTTGGGACACATGGTATAGACTATGAACTGTTAACGCAATTGAATCTGATGTCTACTAACGTAATCAGGTGAGATTAGTTTTAACAGTTAATCATTGACATATAATAGTCAGCTATTCGTAACTTATTATATAAGCATCTGAAGTTTTGATTTTTATAAAATATCCTTATGATGCATGTCAACAAAATATGTTCTTTTGGTATATAAACGTTCTCACTATTCTTACAGTAAAGGTATCAATTTCAGCAGAAGTCAGCGCTTCTTGTCTGATCAGCTTTGTTTATTTCATTATTAGCTTAGTTTTCTCTGAACTTACAGAGATAGCTGCATATGAAGATATTCAATTTGTTGTTGCATTTTATTCTCTCTTTACTCAGAAAGTCTTCTATTGACAAAAAACATTGAAAAACGTTCACACTTGCCCCATCCCTAACTAACCTAACCTAACCTAACCTAATCTAACCTAACCTTGATCCATCCCTGAAACCAAAAACAACGAGCCAAAACTAATAGTCAACTAAAATGTCAGTTGGGTAGATGTCCGTTAAAAAATAAATATGTTTCATAGAAGTCATCCTTGAAGAAATATATATATATATATATATATATATATATATATATATATATATAACGATTTAATCCTACATCACTTGTGCAATAAAAGCGTCCTCTGCTTTAATTGTGTTTGATTAAATTTGAGCTTTTATTGACGTAGCCTATGTCAAGTTTTATTTAAGTTTTTTTTTCCAAATTTTTTTCCTGTTTAGAGAAACAACCCCTTAACCTCTTGGCTATGTTAAAGAATAGTTACATTTTTATACTTAGTGTAGTTAGATTGCCTATTATACCCCTTATACATTTATCCTTGTTAAATAATATGCTGATTAATCTTATAATTTTGTTTATTATTATTGTGTAACTTTTACTTTTACTAAAAATTAATTCACGTGTTGTACTGAGAGGATCTATAGATTTTACTTTTCTATAATTTAATTAATTTTCTCGTTTTTTAAGATGGCTATAATGTTACTGCGTTTAAACAATAAAAGGAACACTTCATAACATATTCAGAAGGCACTTGCAGTCGCTCCATCCCCTGGACTAACATTACATTAATTATTTATCAAAATTAATGCCCACCCTTAGCTGTATAGTTACCTCAGTGAAGGTCATGTATACTTTTACATCAGAGAGTTTCTCCACAGACTTCAAGTTTGTTTGTTAAAGTGGAAACTTTAGTCAAACGATTTAAGTTTTAAACTTTAAGGATTTCTACACTCATGATTTATTTGTTTTTGTTGTGGTTTTAGTTACAAGAACATAATTAATACAAAATTGTGGCCATTGCATTTAAAAAAATTGAAACATTGATTAATTTAAATCTTTGTTTTATGAAATATTTGTCACCATTTTAAAATTTCCAAATATATAAACGGTGTCCAAAAAGTCTGGGTCGGCTTAATATTTTTTATACCATAGCAGATAACATCTATAAACTTTGCACAGTGTTATATGACTATGTAAACTACTTTTTCTTGCTATTACCATGACATGCCTACCATGGGGGGACAGTGACAAGAACGGCCCACAGTGGAAGTCATGGAAATCTTAAATGTAAGCATGGGTCGAGTTATACCTCATTTTAAAGAGCTCAGTTAGTAGAGTTGAATGCCGCAATCCGCATCTCAATAGGACGATCCTATCAGAAATGGTGGGGTGTATTAGGTACACATAGCAAACTACATTATGCGCTGCCATTTCTGATAGGATCGTCCTATTGAGATGCGGATTGCGGCATTCAACTCTACTAACTGAGCTCTTTAAAATGAGGTATAACTCGACCCATGCTTACATTTAAGATTTCCATGACTTCCACTATGGGCTGTCCCCCCATGGTAGGCATGTCATGGTAATAGCAAGAAAAAGTAGTTTACGTTGTCATATAACACAGTGCAAAGTTTTATAGATGTTATCTGCTATGGTTTAAAAAATATTAAGCCGTACCCAGACTTTTTGGACACCTGGTATAGTGCAGAGGAGATTATGTGTAAAATATCGATTGCGGGTTTTTTTGTGGATATATCCATTTTAAAGTTTTCTTGAATTTAAAAAGTGATTTTTGTAATGATGTTTCCCTGTCCTCAATGATGTGCTTTACAGGCGAGTGGACTGATTTCAATATTTTATAAACACAAATGTCTGACAAAGCCATAAGAATAATATAATTATCTTGAACGATTAACAAATAACTTTAAAATCATTGTTAATCAAAACTCTACTAAAATAATCCTTCTTAAAATTTGAAGAAATAGAAATCTTCTTGTACTAAAGTCTGAAATACAAAAAATTCAAATTTACGTCTCAAAACACAGGACAGAAGGAATGTTGTTTTTAGAATTCTGAGATAAAAGTAAGTTAAACAGCTGACAAAATAAATATTAAAGCCTAATTCAAACTTAACTGAAACCCATAAACTATATCTAGGAATTCCGTTAATTGCTATAACCGACGCCGAAGGGCAAGTCCTAAGCAAGCATGTGCAAGTGATGAATGTTTTAATGCAAGCAAGAAAACATATGATTAAACAAACAGTAAAACACAAGATTGCTGATGATTCTCTTCATTACGAAAGGTTGGCTCCCGGTGCTAAATGAAGCAATGATTTTGTAGTTAGTGCTTTTATTTGCATAACTTTCTTCAAATCGGTTGCTAATTACCGTTTATAAAGATAAATGCTTCTGTGAAAAATGAAAACTGTAATAAAGGGATATTTAATCACATATACAAACAAAATGGGCAATGTCTAACGTATCCTACAAGTGAGCACTGTTTTTGTTCAAATAAATCTCATTCTGAAAGATAGAATACGTCAGGTAATTCCAACGTTTGGTTTGCCTTAATATAAAAAATGAGGGGTGTACTTTTAAAGTTAAACATATTTACGCTCGGTTGAGTGAATTGGATTATTGCAGTTGAAAGTGTAATGAAATGGTACAGCGCAACTATTTCCCCACCTCGCTAATACGGTTTATGTAAATAGTGCATTGTCAATCAGAGACATTTATGTTTCGCAGTGTGTCCTTAATAATAGCAAGTTGATATGATGATTGCTGTATACAATTTCTAAAATAATTCAGTTCAATTATCAGTCATGATGATTGTTTGTTGATAATGAGGTCTCTATTTTTTTTTATAACAATTATTAACGAGGCAGGGTATTTTATTATTTATTAAATTCCACCACATATTTAAATTATAAAATAGGCTTTCGATAATACACAACGTATAAAGCTATACAGAAATATACATGTTAATTAGAACAGAGTAACAAGTATGTTTATTAACAAAATGAACTGAAACTATACTGCCTCTAAAATAAATTATGTAAAATCAAAAAGAGGAAGTCTAGAAAAGACATGTTTCACGCGCAGTACAAGGTATTAGATGGTAGAAATAGGGACCCCAAAGGAAATATTCGCGTTTTGAGGTTAATATCAAAGGACGTGTCAGAAATTGCAGAAGGATGTAAAGAGAATTTAACAATATAGCCTAAATAATGTTGTAGGTTTTGTTATTTAAATTTTTTTGTGTGCTATGATGTATAAATTATTTATGTTAGTTTCCACTTTTTCCTTAAAAAAATAACCAATGCAAAACTTCTTTTTTGAAATGATTTCCAATCACAATAGATCTAATTTCCATCTGTCAACAATTAAATATTTTGGGCCTATATACGTGTAAAACCTAATTATTCTGTGGTTGATTTCCGAGATTATCTTGACTTAAATTAAGCATAAGATTATGGAAATATAGTGTTTAGCTACCTAATCAAAAACTGCTTCTTTTCTCGCTTTTTTTTTTTAAAGTGTAACATGATTTAAACAAACTGTATATTATATAAACCTTCTTTCACTGAGCCAAAAAACAACAATCAAAGTTATTCATCAAAAAAAATTTGAGTTTGGTAGTTGTCAATATTCGATTAGTCGTCATATGTAAATTAATGTTATCTCTCTTTTACTCTACCCATAAGCTCCGCTCTCTTCTATGATTGGTTCAAATCGTTATAATACGTTATTGGATAATTTGGAGTCGTTGAGGGACTCCCTTCTCTCTCAGGGAAAAAAATTAGTTTTTTATTGTGGATTTTACCAAAAATATGTCACTACAGTAATAAAAACAAGGAGTGGTAGAAGAATGTTCTAAAATTCATTATATACACTCTAGCAGGAATGTTGAATAAAATAATAAAAAACTAGAGTTTAGTAGACTAATAATTAACCGTCGTTGGTGTACACCAGCAAGGTTTTGCTCTACACCATTTATTCTAATAAAGGCTTCCTACAGTGTCTTGTTATTCCGATGTCATCTCATATTGACATACCTTAGATATAAAAGATACGACAGGAACAGAGAAACGGAGCATGTTGTTTTATTGACGCAAATAAACATTGGGTCAAATATAAACTCTCTCCAGTGTATTGCGGAAAGAATAAACCTGATATCAAGTTAACCCAAGGTCAAAACAGAACTTGTCCTAGTTAAACTTTAACAATCTTATTTTATAACTTAGTCTCATGCCAACAGAATCTAAAGTAAATAAATTTGAACAAAATCGGTTTAGCTGCATGAACGCTACTTTATAACTCTTTACGATATTTAATTATTTTGGAAGCTTTAAAAAGACCGAGCAGATACAAAATAATGACAGTAGAAAGCAGCAAGTAGACTACAAAGTAATTGGGCCCTAACATGGGCTATTATGGGACTACGCCAATCGCACCGACTTGTGTCATTAAAGCTTGCTAACTTGTTTTGACAACGTAAAATGCACCGACTTACGACTCCAACGCTTTCTTACCTGGTTTCTGAAACTACCCACTTACTACATCACTGTCAGCTATTTTGTTTTTTTCAGTGTATATTTACACTGACGTCCAAATATAATAGTATACCGATTTTTTTTTTTAATTATGCTGAGGGACTACGCCAATCACACAGACTTGTGACATTAAAACAGGCCATCTTGTTTCGCCAAATGTTAAATGCACAGACTTAAGACTCAGCCGCCATTTTATCTAGTTTGTAGAATTCAGCGACGTACTACACCACCGTCCGCTATCTTGTTTTCCCAGCGTAGACTTCACCGACATCCAACTATAAGCGGCTATAACGATTTTGTTTAAACTACATTGAAATGTGAAGAAAAAAGACAGAAACCCGTTAAAAATTAATTCAGGGAGAATTAAAAAAAAAACCCCGTTGCTAAAAGGTCAGTTTTAATCTAATTCAATTTAAACCGAAGACACGCTTATAAAAAAGCAAAGCATGTTTTGGACTTAGGTAAACAGATATATATTTATTTCCATGGATTATATTTACTATTTTACTGACTTGTACTGATCTAATATTTAGTTTGTTGAGTATTTCGATTTTAAATGGGTCTCAGAAAGTTTATGAAATGTTTTGCCACCGTTTATTAAAAGTGTGTTTATTTATAAGAGTAAAACTAAAATTGGCGTGTCAGTTGAAAATATCTTTCCCGTTTTATTTTTACAATAAAAATTTAAATAAAATGACTTTGTAATGAGTTTTAACCAAAAAAAGAGAACGATTTTTATATCGAAATATTTTTTGGGAGTTTGTATAATTTTGTTTTCATTACTTACAGACCTTTAAATTTTGTTTCCTCAAGCTTTCTTCCTTTTTTTTTTTAAATTTATAGGTTTATAACAAAAATTTGGACACCTGTCAGTCGAAAAACCAAAATTTATATTTTCCTAAATCAACGAATTAGATATTAAGTATTTCTCG
Organism: Aphrophora alni; assembly: GCA_963513935.1. NCBI lineage: Eukaryota > Metazoa > Arthropoda > Insecta > Hemiptera > Aphrophoridae > Aphrophora > Aphrophora alni. The sequence continues at coordinate 38,974,985 of OY740777.1, forward strand.
TCTTCTTTCAAAAAAACGTGAAATAGTTTCCTGTCGAATACCGATAATGCACTATGAACGCCGTCTACAATCTCAAAATCGGCAAAATCGATTTCATCAAAATTGTAGTACACAGAAAAGTACCTTGTACCAATGTGTCAAACCGCTTGTAATGGGCAAATCTGATAGCTCTTTATATTGTAGCAAATAAGTTTAAAAATTTAATTTAATTTAAATGGGAGTAATCTTTACATTAGCAAGTATATAGAAAAAACTCTAACACAAGATCTCGCAAAAATAACGTTTACTTAATCAAACGTGTTTCAACGAGAAAGTCGTCATCCTCAGTGATACATAAGCTAAACTAAACTATAGCAGATGGCAACTTTGTCGTTGAAACGCGTTGGAAAAAGTAAACGAATTCTTGTGATGGAGTTTATTCTATCTGATATTATCTCACAAGTCAAGCTCAAAATTTATTTATATTAGCAAGTGGTGTCGATGATACAATGTTAATCCCCGACATGGTGGGTTATATGTAGTTAGGTTAGGTTAGGTTAGGTTAGGTTAGGTTAGTTTAGGTTAGGTGAGGTTAGGTTAGGTGAGGTTAGGTTAGGTTAGGTTAATTTAGGTTAGGTTAGGTTAGGTTAGGTTAGGTTAGGTTAGGTTAGGTTAATTTAGGTTAGGTTAGGTTAGGTTACTTTTACATTAATTATGAGGACACTTAATACACATCCTCAATGCACTAAACTATTGCCATTGCACAAATTCCTCTACTCTTCAGTTATTAAACAAATATTAAATAGAGCGCTGCTGTACATTCCAACATGGCTGGAAGTAAATTAGTGGGTATGAATTAGTAGTTCAAGTTATTTAGGTAAAAACAAACATGGCGGACTTTATTAGTGTTTAAATTTATTTATTGTTCAATGATGTTAACAATTTGTACGATGTGTAGAATGTAATATGATATAGAATATGATATATTTTAATAAAATAATAATTTAATTAAAGTTTGGAAATTTTTGATCAAATTAAAATGTTTGTCAGTCTGTGATCAATGAAATACGTATATTGTCATATCAAAGGCACTAAAATGAAAAAAAATATTTCAATCTTGTAATAAAAAAGAGTTTAGATTTGATATGGTTTATTTAAACAATTTGATCCTGCAGTTTGTTCCTAAATCCAATTTATGCAAATTGACACCTATAAAATACTAAATACATGAGGCGTTCCTAACAAAATGTATTGTAACAACATATCTTTCATATTGTAACAAATTGAACTGTACTCAGGTTTTATTGAAAATAACATTTATGCCTCATAGCACAGACATCTACGATGAAGCTCGTTTTCATCCAGTGATGCATGAGAAGCACCTTTTCATGCATGAGAATCACATGATGTCCTATAATAACACAAAGAGCCGGTTTTTTTGTACTTTTCCTTCAATACAATTCTTACTCAGAAGGAATGTATCTTAAGAACAAAAATATTATTTTATAATGATGGATTGTTCATATTATTAATAAGAATTAATCGGCATACTAGGTTTCATTGGTATTTTTGTATTTCTGTTCTAGTTTCACACTTGATAACGAGAGTTGATATATACTTTCGAAACTTCACGTTTACACAAATATATTGGACCATATTGAACCATGTATTCCTATTGAACCATATTAATAATAATAACTTAAAAAATCACCTGTAATTTTATATAAAGTAGACTACCTCACCAAAACCAGTTTTAAATATTTCATTTTGTGCATATTATGGAGGACAACCTAATAATTATAGTCAATGATTTTTGTTAGCTAACACTTATTTAAAAAAAAAAACCAAACAGCTCTTTTCAGTGCAATTATTTCTATCCATACCCGTTGATTTTCATTCAAATCAACTACTGTTTGTTTATAGTGGGCCCTCCTCCACCTAGCTAGCGGATGGAAAGAACTAAATTGTATAGAAAACACCTTTATGTGTTGGAATTCGAACTACCTTAGGTGTTACTCTGTATAATTGAAACATCGCCTAACCAGAGTATTTAGGCATAGTAACTTTCACACATTTGAGTATTCAGATTGCCTATTACACTTCTTTGATTTTATCTTCTTAGTAGGGATTTAACCAAGTTAGGGATATATCATCTTGTAGGAACAACTTACAACCGTAGCTGTAAGAAACAGGTGATTTATCTGTGGTTGTTAGAGTTATTCTATTCCAAGTTGGAACACGCATTTCCATTCTTAAAACTTTGGATACTCACGCACTTTGTTATCAGATGCTGTAATTCTTCCCTTCTGCTAACGAACGTAGCCATTGTGATTTTAAGATCCATATATACCTAAACTTATATTGTTAAATAAACTAGATTAAATATAACAATACAAAATAGTTTGTACTATATTTATGTAACGATTATTTAACCTGTAAATCGGGGTACGCTAAAAAAAGTTTGCGACAGGTAGTATGCCACAAATGACATCTTGTTTCATATTGATACAAGCCTCACCAAAAATTTCTGTCACATTTGACGTTCCTGTTACACTGAAAGCTTTAATAGTTTTATACCCTACAATCTTTCCGTCACCCTCTCTCTTACATTCTCATTATGTGTAGGTTCCTTACTCCTTTGTTCGTCTTCCTTCCTTTCGCATCTTTTCGCTCACTTTATGTTTCTCACATTTCAGAAGTTCTTATCACATTTGACGTTCCTATTACACAGAAAGCTTTAATAGTTTTATACCGTACACTCTTTCCGTCACTCATTATTTCTCTCTTACATTCTCATTATCTGTAGGTTCCTTACTCCTTTGTTCTTCTTCCTTCCTTTCGCATCTTTTCGCTCACTTTATGTTTCTCACATTTCAGAAGTTCTTATCACATTTGACGTTCCTATTACACAGAAAGCTTTAATAGTTTTATACCGTACACTCTTTCCGTCACTCATTATTTCTCTCTTACATTCTCATTATCTGTAGGTTCCTTACTCCTTTGTTCTTCTTCCTTCCTTTCGCATCTTTTCGCTCACTTTATGTTTCTCACATTTCAGAAGTTCTTATCACATTTGACGTTCCTATTACACAGAAACCTTTAATAGTTTTATACCGTACACTCTTTCCGTCACTCATTATTTCTCTCTTACATTCTCATTATCTGTAGGTTCCTTACTCCTTTGTTCTTCTTCCATCCGTTCGCATCTTTTCGCTCACTTTATGTTTTCCCTCTACGTCCTATACAATTCGCTCTCATTTGTCTGTTTCTCAATCTTTTTTACCTCTTAATTTCGTTGCTTTATCTTTTCTCTCTGTTCTCCCATTTCTCTATCTTCATCTCTTTCCCTCTAGAAATGTCCTTGTATTTTTGTCTCTCTCTCTCTCTCTCTCTCTCTCTCTCTCTCTCTCTCTCTCTCTCTCTCTCTCTCTCTCTCTCTCTCTCTCTCTCTCTCTCTCTCTCTCTCTCTCTCTCTCTCTCTCTCTCTCTCTCTCTCTCTCTCTCTCTCTCTCTCTCTCTCTCTCTCTCTCTCAGTATTTCTGTTTCCATTTCTCTATTTCTCCATTTCTTCCACACTCGAAATTTTATCGCCTCTTCTCTCTCTTTCTCCTCCTTTCTATCTCCTTTACCTCACTGTCTCTCTCCACTTCTCTCTTTCGCTATCTAATCTCCACTCGAAATTTCGTTGCATCCCCCCCATTGTGTTAATTTCTATCTCCTTCACTCTTCTATTGACGATGCCTTTATATCCATTTAACCTCACCATCTTCCCTCTTCCTCTCCTTCTTGTCTCCATTTCTCTCCTTCTCTTCCTGATATAAAATTTCCCTCTCTATCATTCTACCTGCTTTTCATCAACGTCTATATTACAATATAACAAAAATATTACTTATAACGCCACTGTGGTTGGCACTGATTCAAAACTCGGAGAATGCAGTTATTGTTATTTCATGCATACAACTTACAGTATATAAAGTATATACTACATTTCAATATCATTGTACAAGTTTAATTTAAAACAGTTGTAGATGTGGAAGTATAAGATTTATATTTGCATTGTAGGAAAGAAATAAACGTATGCATGTTAGGTTACATAATATATCCACAATAGAATGTTATTTATTGTTTTTTTAACTGTGCACTTATTGTATGTAAACGAGAACGGTAGAACGTTATAATTTGTGACATAACTAGATACGGTAATTTAAAATATCAGATCATGTTTTTATACCTTTCTGTTATGATGACGCATCACTTTTTTGGTCCTCAATAATAAAATATTATCTTAACTTTTGTAATGCCAGCTACACAATATGTTTTCGACTTTTAGAGACATAACTAGAAAAATCCGTTATCATTTCTAAAATTTATGACACGTTTTAAAGTTGTTGAAACAATGTTTTTTGTAATGATTACTGTCCAACTGCCCTACAAGAAACAACAAAATGTAAAGTTGTTTTCTACATTAAAATTAAATGTTCATTCAGACTTGTTAAAACTTAACCTCGAAGTTGAAAGCTTACTAAAAAAAATTAACGATCGTGATTTAAAAAAGTTGGTTAAATTTCGAAATGTGGCACAGGTAATTTTTACCTAGTACAAAAACCGAACTGTCACTTTTCGTTAAAATTTAAGTTTTTTTTAAATATCAAAATTATGTTATAACACTAGTTCGTAGACTGATATATAATGCTGCAGTTGAGGAGGTTAGTTCGAACTGAAATGCATAGTAAACTATCACAGTGTCAACTATATAAACAAGCATATATTGGAAGTATTCTCAATATCCGTATATCCGTAAGTCGACAGCATAGAATTAACAAAGGGAAATATTGTTTATACTGATGACCGACGAAACTTGATAGAATTCCATGTTATACAAATAAAACACACACACATTCTTGTATAAAATGTAGAATTTTACAAGCGAAATTGATTAAAAGAAACACAATAATTTAAATAAAATTTCAATTCGTGATAATAAATTTTCCAATTTGAGAATTTTAATTTTAAAGATTAATGTTCAGCTTAATTAACTAGGTAGGTAACTATCAAACATGGCGAGGGGAGGTGATCGATTCGCAATTTACGCTCTTACCACGATGACTGTAATAGTGGAGGTATTCTGATAAATCGTGTTATATGAAACAAGTTTTTTTTCCATTGAATGGAAATGACGATAGATTCGATTTTTATATTTGGAAGTGAAATCATTCCTCAAATAAATTCCCCTGTTTTGTCCAGGTCAGTTGCAGAGAGGGCAGAATTGATGACCTTAAGAGGAGGTGAACTTTTCCTTAACAAAACTGTTTTATTTTCTTCACAAATACGTAATATAGATAAAGTAATGTTTAAGGTCATTTACAGGCATCCTGTTTAGACGGAATTAACTTCTCCAGAAATTATAAAGTGGTTTTTAGAATTATTTTTGTCAGATGTTTGTCGTTTGTGCAGTGCTCCACGCGTGTACCAAACGTTCTGTATGGATCCTTAGAGGCTACACTTTCGTGGCATATTGATTAAAATTGTTTTAACCAATTTTCAGATAATCTTTTTTTTATTTATAGTAGCTACTCCCAAATTTTGAGTTATCGAAACATTACAAAAAACACATCGAGAATTTCGATTAAAACCAATCGACGCGTTTTCAACCTAGAGAATTTCACAGACGTCAGGCAGTCGTTCCTAAAACAACTCTTCTGGACTCAAAGGATATCAAATCGAATTTTTCTTCGGAAAACCTTAACTAAATTTTTTCACCTATCACATAACTTTCTCTATACTATGTTTATGTAAGGAAGCAACATGAATCAAAATTCTAGGAAATGAAGTTTATGTTGCCAACGTAATGACTATTAGTAAGTCCCGTTTGGATTGTAGAACATAGAATGCACAGACTGACAAACAAAACTCCAAAGTCGTCATTTTCGTATTAAGAAATCAATATAAAATTTATTCAATTTAACATGTATTTCTCTTGATTCTGTAGATATAAAGCGGGGAATTGATATTTTACATTTTCTTACGAAAATACTTTTTTAGAGTTTTTTGATACTTCTTTGTAAGCGTTTTATGATAATACTTTATAAAAGGTTTATGATATCACTTTATAACAGGATTATGGTACTACTTTATAAGAGTTTTATAATACCGGTACTACTTTAGAAGAGTTGCATGACACTTCTTTGAAATAATTTTATAATAATAATTTATAGAAGGTTTATGATATCACTTTATAAAAGGATTATAATACTACTTTATAAGAGTTTTATAATACTACTTTATAAGAGTTTTATAATACTACTTTATAAGAGTTTTATAATACTACTTTATAAGAGTTTTATAATACTACTTTATAAGAATTTTATAATACTACTTTATAAGAATTTTATGATACTTCTTTGTAATATTTTTATGATAATACATTATAAGAGGTTTATGGTATCACTTTATTAGAGTTTTATGATACTTCTTTCTAAGAGTTTTACGATAATACATTATAAGAGGTTTATGTTATTACTTTATAAGAGGTTTACGATACTGCTTTATAAGAGATATAAGATACTACTTTATAAAAGTTTTATAATACTACTTTATAAGAGGTTTATGATATCACTTTTTAAGAGGATTATAATACTACTTTATAAGAGTTTTATAATACTACTTTATAAGAGTTTTATAATACTACTTTATAAGAATTTTATAATACTACTTTATAAGAATTTTATGATACTTCTTTGTAATATTTTTATGATAATACATTATAAGAGGTTTATGGTATCACTTTATTAGCGTTTTATGATACTTCTTTCTAAGAGTTTTACGATAATACATTATAAGAGGTTTATGTTATTACTTTATAAGAGGTTTACGATACTGCTTTATAAGAGATATAAGATACTACTTTATAAAAGTTTTATAATACTACTTTATAAGAGTTTTATAATACTACTTTATAAGAGTTTTATAATACTACTTTATAAGAGTTTTATAATACTACTTTATAAGAGTTTTATAATACTACTTTATAAGAATTTTATAATACTACTTTATAAGAATTTTATGATACTTCTTTGTAATATTTTTATGATAATACATTATAAGAGGTTTATGGTATCACTTTATTAGAGTTTTATGATACTTCTTTCTAAGAGTTTTACGATAATACATTATAAGAGGTTTATGTTATTACTTTATAAGAGGTTTACGATACTGCTTTATAAGAGATATAAGATACTACTTTATAAAAGTTTTATAATACTACTTTATAAGAGGTTTATGATATCACTTTTTAAGAGGATTATAATACTACTTTATAAGAGTTTTATAATACTACTTTATAAGAGTTTTATAATACTACTTTATAAGAGTTTTATAATACTACTTTATAAGAATTTTATGATACTTCTTTGTAATATTTTTATGATAATACATTATAAGAGTTTTATGGTATCACTTTATTAGAGTTTTATGATACTTCTTTCTAAGAGTTTTACGATAATACATTATAAGAGGTTTATGTTATTACTTTATAAGAGGTTTACGATACTGCTTTATAAGAGATATAAGATACTACTTTATAAAAGTTTTATAATACTACTTTATAAGAGGTTTATAATATTATTTCATAAGAAGTATATGATATTTCTTTATTGCGTGTTTATTACTCTAATATACTTGATTTATTCTGTTTAAGGTTTCTATTATAACGTAGTATTGCTTGTGAGGCAATGTCTTCTGTGGCTAAAATAGTTGAGGTAAGTATCTAGTTCGATATACCTATGACTTCCCATTAATGGCGTTAGAACGTTACATTTATACCCTTAAACATTCTTTATCAAAACAGAAAAAATAAAAATGTCAAAAATACAAAAATATTAATTTTTGTCTAGTAGGAAAACAAAATAATTGTACTTAGTTTAACTTAATACATTGGAAAGTGAGGTAGGCTTTCTGGGTTTAGAACTAATAACGTTATTACAAACACAGATGTTTAAACGATCACATGTCACCTAACTCAGATAATTGTGTGTTTCTAGAGGCCGTAATTTATGTTATCTTTTACCACATTTGTTACACATATAGATTTTTGAAACATTTTGGACGTCCCTGGGTTTTCATCATATTCCTTAAAACATACAGTTAATTAAAGCATTCAAATATTTACTGAAAAACAGATTAATTCTAAAGTTGACTTTACTTTCTAATATATACGTAGTAAGATGAAGCAATGGGTCAAAGTTTATTAAGGTAGGTCAAAAATCGATTAATTTCCATTTGAAGTCACTTGAGTAAAAACAACTGATTTTTGAAATGATCTTTGTCTGTCGTATGAGCTATGATCAAAAGCCCAAACGAGTGGACAAATTACATTTTAATAAAGTTTGGTATGTGGGCATATTTTTAACGTACATCGGGAATTGTTTTTACATTTTTGGGGTAACTGTGATAAGAATAAAACTACAAAATTACGATGTATGGGTGAGAAAGTTCGTGCATTGTTTTGCACAAATTATATTTTAACAGATTTTAGTAAATATATGTAATTTGTTAAAGTGATTTTTAAATAATTAAAAAATACTATAGAAACTACAATTTGTGTTGTTAAAAATGTTTCCTGTTTTACCATTATAAAAAAAGTTCAAATTTGACCCTCTTATTTTAGTGATGTGGAGGTGAAATTTAGTGCGATCTAAAGATATATTGTCCCCTTTACTTCTTCTAAAATCCATCTACAGATGCCCCTCCATCCCAAACAACTTTAGGAACTGCAGTTTATAAACTTGGTCAAAGAGAGGTTTCTACTCTAAATCAATCACCTACCCTTCCAGATTTCTAGGGCTTTAGTTAATTGCTGCACCGTATTCAACCAAAGGATGTGGAGTCTCCTCCTCTTCTTGCTAAGATCTACAGGTCCTATCATTTTATATTTGTATCCTTCTAAGATGCTCTCTGAGTACCGTAGAAGGATACAAATATAAATTTGTATTCAGATAGAATATTCAGTACCTCAGATAGAACAGTTTGTGTTCTTTTTGTTTTTCGATCAAATGCTTTTGTCCTTCGCTTCCTCTGGTAACTTGGCATGGGTTAGTGATCGCAGGTGCCATCTAATTCTGCCCCCCCCCACAGGTCTCGTCTCAACTAGTCATCAATCCCACTAGGTTGTCCTAGTGACAAGAGCGTAATATTACGTTTTTCATGTTTCTGAGACTGTTCTGTTTCTGTCTTGTCCTTACCTTTTTGTAGGATGTTTTTCTACCATCGGTGTGATTCCTCCTGAGTGGGATGATTAACCTTACTGTATTAGATTTATTACCATTATGATAGTCGTTAGGATGACATGGACTTTTTTTATCACCACGTAAAGATTCAGCTAGAGAAACGATGTTCCACCCTGCCAGAGTTCAGCTTGATCGGGTAAGCCTAAATAATATAAAACGTCACTAAGGCTCCTTCTGTGTCACCTTTTGCTCAGTGCCATTCAGCCTTTTGCTATACAGATTGCTTTACACTTTAAGGTTATGTTGAATACAGAAGAAAAATGAGGGAGGAAGACATAGTAGGGATAGTTAAGATGAAAAAAGGTCGACAAAATAGTTCAAGAAAAATACACCTCAACAAGAGACAGACGTAGTGTAGGAAAGATCTCATAACAATAAGGAGAATATCTGAGGAGGCTGTTTGCAGTGGATGTCCACTGGACGATGGTTTCGCCAACACGAACGTCATTATTTGAAATATTAGGAGTTCATGAAATGGTTCATGAAAACCAATAAAGAGAATTTAATATAATTCCGCTACTAATAATGGCACTATTGGTTATGTTCTTTATTCTACTTCTACCTCTCAAAGTAAAATATTGAGCTGTTAACAACCAATATATTTTACTCAGGACTTGAACATTTTCCTATTTGTATGTTGTTATATATTTTATAAAATATCCAAGAACCTATTTTCAAACAAAAATAAACGTTATAAATGTTCTAAGTTTAACACAGAAATGAACATCAAACTGATTAAGAAAGAAGGTTAACTTCTCAGATAATTTATAAAGATGTGACGAGGAGCAGCTCAGAGCGGGGTTTTCCTTTTAAAGAGAGAAAACAATTAATCAAGGAACATTACTAAGTGGGGGAGAGGAAGAAGGGATCTCTGAGATTCTTTACAAAGTTCATTGCACAAGGAAATTGCATTTCATTGGTTATCGACAGATAATACAAATATGAATTGTAATTGTAAATTTATAAGATCGTCATAAGAATGCTAAGAGTGAATAAAAATTTTATGGGCGCCATCATGTTATTTATCCAACCTCAACTTTCATTGTAGTTTGCTGAAACATGTTGAAAATGTTGAAATGAATTAGTAGATCCAGGAGTTATCCAATTGGGTTACTTTGTTTAAGACAGTTCTGTTGTTACACAGTCTTTCTGAACCCCGTAGTAATGTATATGTATTACTTTCTTGACGTCTATGATGTGTATATTTATATTGAACAGTCTCCACTTGCTTCGCTCGTTTAATTGTCTCGGCTCTGGTAGCTTGAAGTATATTGCTAAAAAGAAATTAATAGAGTGAGTAGAAATGAAATGAAGACAATAAAAGAAAACGAGGAGACTAAAAAGGACGATAAAATAAAGATAGAACAAGCAGAGAAAGAAAATATGATAAAAATAGGCAAATCGAACAATGGAACAAAATAAATATAAAATAAAAGAATGGTTAGAAAGTAAACGAGAGAACTATGAGAGATATGAAAACAGAAGCCAAATAGCTCAGAGAGAAGAGAGAGAGAGAGAGAGAGAGAGAGAGAGAGAGAGAGAGAGAGAGAGAGAGAGAGAGAGAGAGAGAGAGAGAGAGAGAGAGAGAGAAGAGAGAGAGAGAGAGAGAGAGAGAGAGAGAGAGAGAGAGAGAGAGAGAGAGAGAGAGAGAGAGAGAGAGAGAGAGAGAGAGAGAGAGAGAGAGAGAGAGAGAGAGAGAGAGAGAGAGAGAGAGAGAGAGAGAGAGAGAGAGAGAGAGAGACAGAGAACAAGAGGGAACACATCAGTAAAAATAACAACAGCGAATCAGTAAAGAGGAGATCCTTGTAAATGAGGAAGCATTCTGTCCATTTTTATTAAAACTGTAAGCTATCATAATTGCTTAGTGAATACACAATCCTTATACTAAAACCTTCTCAATATCACAACATTTGGTTGACATTAATGTGATGCAAATCGTATTTAGCGTATTCGGATCCACCCTTTGCGTGGTCATAATTTGAAATGGAAATGTAATTAAATCCCACTTCTAGGAAGAGATTACGAAATTTTAGTCAATGTCAAATTTGTAAATTTTTAAGCGCATGAAATTATTTCATTCATTTGTTACAATTTTATTATATTATATTATGAAAATGTACAACAATGCATTCCGTTTTAATACTACAAGTATTGTGTTTATACGGTAATAAAAAAAAAAAAAAAAAAAAAAAAAAAAAAAAAAAAAAAATACAAATTTAGTGTGTTATATAACAACATCTTCTGAGGCTTCTTCACATATTCACCCCTTTCTATAACCGCTATGGCTGAGACACTGATTCGAGCGAAGCGAATGGAGTCTGTTTAAAATATGCACATCTACCAGGCAGTTTACGGCCTATTTACGTCAAGAAAGTAGTGATATACACAATTACTCGGTGTAGAAAACATGTGTAACAACTCTTAGGAACAAATTTCCCTGCTAGATGAGACTCTGTGATCTACTTATACAACTTAACGTTTCCTAGATCAACTTTTGGGCATTACATTTAGCGGACCTACTGGTATTATATTGTATGCTGGGACTGGGGAGTACTATGATGGCTTTCATACTTGTTTTTTTTTTACCATAAAATGATGGTTCTAAGTACTTAATGAAGCTATATACCTTTTAAGTACTTTATTTCTTTAACCTCCGATTCCCCATTCAAAACTATTCTTTATAGCATTACCACCTTTAAAAAATGATAATTATATAAGGTACCGGAATAATAACATAATTAAATGAAACTAATTTTAAATACTACAACATTTGTGTCTAATGGTTGTGGTTGTGTCTTACAAATTAAGCTCTGTAGTACTGCAATGCGCTTGTAGTAAATCCTAGATAAATTATTTACAATCACACTTGTCAGATATAAAAATATGAAAGTTGTCGTTGTTACATTGGCGTGATGAGTATTTATGAGTTTTGTTACTTCACCATCTTGTAACATAAACCACTTTCAAGTATATTGTATTCTCAAAAGTTAATGTATAACTACGATAATTTAAAAGTTGATTCTTTAACAATACAATTAATTGAGAGAAAAAATGTTGACACAAAAAGTATATTGAAAAAAAAAATTGTTAATTGTTAAACAACCCCGCCCAATTTGAATAATATTTACTTAAAACAAATAATATTTTAATCAAAAAACCTTTCGGTTTAAAGTAGTGAAAAATTGATTGTATTTTCAAAAATAAACACCCGAAAATACAAATCTCTTCAATAACAATATAAAATTCAAATTTACTTACTTTGGAATACTTACTTTTGTTACAAAATTTAAGTAGTCGTAATATTTATTCCGCCCCTTCTTTTCTCAACGCCATTTAACTCATTTGTAATATTTACTTTTTTACCAAATTTGATTACTCATATTGCCTATTTTACCACTTCTTTTCCCAAGATTTACCCCTTCTTTTCAATTTTTAAAAACTAGAACGTCATTTAACTTCTTTGTAATAGATACTATGTTCTTAACATAATTTTCAAATCGTATTAAAATTTTTTTTTTACTAATTATCACAAGCACACTAGTTTAGGTTATTCTAGAATATCACAGTTTTTTAACTCATTGATATCTTTCAAAATATATTACGAAATATTTAGGACGGTAAGAAATCTAAACTTTTAATATATACACGAAATTCTCTTACTGTAATATTTCTTAATTTGTTTGGATGTCTAACAAAGTTTAAACAACGATTAAGAGTAAGTGTTAAGATCACTAATGACCCTTTTATACTAACAAGAGCTTTGATATACCGGTTAACTTCACCCTAAATTACATGTACAAGACTAATTAGGACGGTATCAGATAAGACACTAAGACATCCTTGATCCTTATTATACACGTTGCAGGATATCCATAAAGACAATCTTCCAAAATATAAGATAATATCTTGACCTATAATATATTGGTTTAAGTGAATACCCGAGTATATTTGAAGTCTATTGGAAAGAAATAAACTTTTGAATGGCGAGAACAATTTCTAAATTGATTTCTGAGATTACCTTTACAAAGATAAATATATTTTATCTGAAAAATCTTAGTGTACATATTGCATTACATGCACCCCTCAGTAGCACTAGTTAATACGAGCGTCAAAATCGTGGATATGTGGATCTAAAACGTTTTCATGTGATTTTTGGGATAGATCCTTTATCTTACCTGTCAGGTCCATCTTGACCAATTGTTTCCAACCCTGACGCTATTAGAGCATTAGAGGTTTATGTACTTTTATTTTGAGTTCTTTAAGAAATGCTATGATGAGCGAAAGCGTTTTCACCTGTAGATCCCTTACTCTCATCTTACCTATCAGGTCCATCTTGAACAATTGTTTTCAATCCTGACGCTATTAGAGTACTAGAGGTTTATGTACTTTTATTTTTAGTTCATTACTTCCTTTAAGAAATGCTGTGATGAGGGAAAGCGTTCTCACCTTTAGATCCCTTACTCTCATCTTACCTATCAGGTCCATCTTGAACAATTGTTTTCAATCCTGACGCTATTAGAGTACTAGAGGTTTATGTACTTTTATTTTGAGTTCTTTACTTCCTTTAAGAAATGCTATGATGAGCGAAAGCGTTTTCACCTTTAGATCCCTTACTCTCATCTTACCTATCAGGTCCATCTTGAACAATTGTTTTCAATCCTGACGCTATTAGAGTACTAGAGGTTTATGTACTTTTATTTTTAGTTCTTTACTTCCTTTAAGAAATGCTGTGATGAGGGAAAGCGTTCTCACCTTTAGATCCCTTACTCTCATCTTACCTATCAGGTCCATCTTGAACAATTGTTTCTAATCCTAACGCTCTTAGAGTATTAGAGGTTTATGTAATTTTCTTTTGAGTTTTTACTTCCTTTAAGAAATGATGTGATGAGCGAAAGCGTTTTCACCTTTAGATCCCTTACTCTCATCTTACCTATCAGGTCCATCTTGAACAATTGTTTTCAATCCTGACGCTATTAGAGTACTAGAGGTTTATGTACTTTTATTTTTAGTTCTTTACTTCCTTTAAGAAATGCTGTTATGAAGGAAAGCGTTTTCACCTTTAGATCCCTTACTCTCATCTTACCTATCAGGTCCATCTTGAACAATTGTTTCTAATCCTAACGCTCTTAGAGTATTAGAGGTTTATGTAATTTTCTTTTGAGTTTTTACTTCCTTTAAGAAATGATGTGATGAGCGAAAGCGTTTTCACCTTTAGATCCCTTACTCTCATCTTACCTATCAGGTCCATCTTGAACAATTGTTTTCAATCCTGACGCTATTAGAGTACTAGAGGTTTATGTACTTTTATTTTGAGTTCTTTAAGAAATGATGTGATGAGCGAAAGCGTTTTCACCTTTAGATCCCTTACTCTCATCTTACCTATCAGGTCCATCTTGAACAATTGTTTCCAACCCTGACGCTATTAGAGTATTAGAGGTTTATGTACTTTTATTTTTAGTTCTTTTCTTCCTTTAAAAAATGTTGTGATGAGGGAAAGCGTTCTCACCTTTAGATCCCTTACTCTCATCTTACCTATCAGGTCCATCTTGAACAATTGTTTCCAATCCTGACGCTATTAGAGTACTAGAGGTTTATGTACTTTTATTTTGAGTTCTTTAAGAAAAGCTGTGATGAGCGAAAGCGTTTTCACCTTTAGATCCCTTACTCTCATCTTACCTATCAGGTCCATCTTGACCAATTGTTTCCAATCCTGACGCTATTAGAGTATTAGAGGTTTATGTATTTTTCTTTTGAGTTTTTACTTCCTTTAAGAAATGCTGTTATGAGCGAAAGCGTTTTCACCTTTAGATCCCTTACTCTTATCTTACCTATCAGGTCCATCTTGACCAATTGTTTCCAATCCTGACGCTATTAGAGTATTACAGGTTTATGTACTTTTATTTAGCGTTCTTTACTTCCTGAAATGCTGTGATGAGCGAAAGCGTTTTCACCTTTAGATCCCTTACTCTCATCTTACCTATCAGGTCCATCTTGACCAATTGTTTCCAATCCTGACGCTATTAGAGTATTACAGGTTTATGTACTTTTATTTAGCGTTCTTTACTTCCTGAAATGCTGTGATGAGCGAAAGCGTTTTCACCTTTAGATCCCTTACTCTCATCTTACCTATCAGGTCCATCTTGACCAATTGTTTCCAATCCTGACGCTATTAGAGTATTACAGGTTTATGTACTTTTATTTAGCGTTCTTTACTTCCTGAAATGCTGTGATGAGCGAAAGCGTTTTCACCTTTAGATCCCGTACTCTCATTTTACCTATCAGGTCCATCTTGACCAATTGTTTCCAATCCTGACGCTATTAGAGTATTAGAGGTTTATGTATTTTTATTTTTAGTTCTTAACTTCCTTTAAAAAAATGCTGTTATGAAGGGAAGTGTTTTCACCTTTAGATCCCTTACTCTTATCTTACCTATCAGGTCCATCTTGAACAATTGTTTCCAATCCTGACGCTATTAGAGTATTAGAGGTTTATGTATTTTTCTTTTCAGTTCTTTACTTCCTTTAAGAAATGCTGTTATGAAGGAAAGCGTTTTCACCTTTAGATTCCTTACTCTCATCTTACCTATCAGGTCCATCTTGAACAATTGTTTCCAATCCTGACGCTATTAGAGTATTAGAGGTTTATGTATTTTTCTTTTCAGTTCTTTACTTCCTTTAAAAAAATGCTGTTATGAGGAAACGTGTTTTCGCTTTTAACAACAAGTAATACATCACATACCGACTTATAACCAGAGTATATTTTTTCCCCATCCTCCTAAATAAAATATACAAAATCAAACCTAATTGTGAATTGAAGATGTATCCCAGTATAACATGACACTTACATAATTTTAATTAAAATTTGGAATTGAAATGTTAGTTTTATATTTTGTATTTTTGTTGTAAAGTATTTTTTTTAAAATTTAATTAAAATTTTTAAAACCCATCATGGCTCACTTATAATGAGTACGATATTGACAATCCCAAGTGTTTCTAACTGGATCTACACCTTTTTTTTTATAGTTTTGGGTAATACAACAAGAGGTAATAAAAGAGCTATTCCATAAATAATTTTTTTTAAATCACTAGGGTAAGGATTAATTAAAATTAAACAAGTTCCTACATAAGAAAATTAGTGTGTTATGAAGCAAACACAAATCTAAAAGTATATCAAAGTCAAGTTTTAAGTGAAAATTCAAAAATTAAATTAATAATAATTACCGATATAGAAAGGTGTGTATAAAATTAAACTCAAAAATGCTATGAAAGTAAACCACCGAGTTACTGGAGTAGCTAGTAATTTCAAACATTCCTGTAAGGGAGATCAAATAATTAAAAAATAAAATAAACTTAAAATCAACCAACAAATCAGATTCACAATATCTGAAATAATCTCTAAATCAATTATTTGTAACTAACGCTAGGTTTTAAAGATTTGAAACGCCTTTATTAAAAATTAGCCGAAATAAGGATCTTACAATACATTCCTAGCAATTTTAAAGGACTTAGAAACATCAAAAAGTGAGTTCAAAATTTATATAAATATCATATACAAACTAAAACTGCATAGCTTTAAGTAATTTGAAAATAAGTCATTATGTTAGAGTAAATAACAAAACTATTTTAAACAAAATGAGTCTTTGCATAATTAAATGTTGTTGGGCTGAATAGAAAACAGCACAGTTTTGTATAGTACAAATCTGAATATTTTAAATATAATCAATTCAATAAATTCTATTAAGTTAGATATGTATTGATGTTTATGTTGGATAAATTTTCAAGGATAAAATTGTACAAAAAATCTAGGGAAAATGTTGGTCAATAATAAAGATAAAAAAGAAATGTTAGAAAATAGTGGAGTTTATAAAATATCTTGTCAAGATTGTGACTCTGAGTACATAGGTCAATCAGGTAGATCTATAAAAGTTAGAATTAAAGAACATGCAAATAGCTGGAAACATGGCTATAGAAACTCTAACTTTGCTAACCACCTTTTGGACTCGGGTCATAGTTTTGATCCGAAATTGAATGTTAAACTTTTACATATAGAAAATAAAAGCAATAGATTAAATAATTTAGAATGTTTACAAATAAATAGATCTATTTCACTTAGGCCTATTCTCAACTTAAATGACCAAATTGTATTAAATTCATCGCCTCTTCTAAAACCCATCCGTGACATAATTCATTAAACTTTATCTACCTGCTAGGTCATCCCCCTACTTTTCCCGATTTCTCTATTGTATTTCAGTTTCCTGTTACTTATGTTTAAATAGTTGTCTATACCTGTAAATTATCAGTTACCCGATGATGCCGCAAGGCGAAATAATTGTAGCTCATTTATATTATTAAAATATTTGAAACTTTAAGCTTTTGCTTTATTTTATCCTTGAATATGGAGTTTCAACAAGAAATATCTGCTATTACATTAAAGTTGATAAATTTTAGTGATAAGTCTTGATGTATTTGTAAATTATAACAAAATTATAGTTTATTCAAACAACATAATAATAATACAGAAGTTAATCTAGTCTCTGCACTTATTTAAAACACTGAGTCAGATGAATCCTATCACAGCCATTTTAAATAGTGATTCGGGAAATCGAATGTGGTGGCACTCCAACATCCATAACTCTTACAAGCTAAAAGCCTTGTAGTAAAAGTTTTACATGGTGGAGTACATCTCACAAACTTTAAAACTGTTTCTTAATCATTTAATTCTATTATAATATTCTAAACATTATACACTATTCACATAAATTGTAACATTTATAATATATTTTGAAAGAGAAATGATATTTCCAAACATGGTATTTTGAGAACATAATGATTAAAGCTCCCCTGAGTCTAAAAATGTTTATTTGGAATGATATCTGTCGTATATTCAGTGCTCTACAACCCTCCCAGGACAAAATTGTAATAAAATTTGATATGTGGGCATATTTTGGTCATATCTAGGGACGCAAACTCATTTTTTTATTACTTCAAATTTATCTCTAGCTGTCAAAAGCAAACACAAAATTACGTTTTTCTCAAAATCGGCTATAACGATTTTTATCAAATTTTGCTCTAGTGTATGCTCAAGGTACCAAAATTAAACACTGTAGCGTCTATACCCCCCCCCCAATGCCGGTTTGTGTATTATCCGTAAAAATTAAAAAAATGGGATGTCTGTTTAAAAATACTCTCTACCTATATCGTTTAAAAGTTAGTTAACACGTGTGCAAATTCATAAGTTTAAAAGGTTGGACAGCCAGGGGTTCACCAAAGCTTTACAATCTCGAGTACCTGAATTTACACTCTTTTCCAGGTAGTCTTGGGTTAGGTAGGCTACTTCTGTTTCATCGTTTACATCAGATCTCTCTTGAGAAATTCTTAATCTCTTGACCCAGGACTAGTGGTCCTTACTTTAAAAGTTTTCCCTTTTTATACAGCAATGATGACTAGAGAGGTGTTCGCCTTTACACAACAAGAACACACAATTAACAATAATGCTATTTGGGAATAAATTGCAACACAAAAAATTGACCCTTGGTTGCCGTCATTATAAGCATGATTTTCATTAAGTACGATATATGCTGAGGTCGTATTTTTGACACAAGCAGAGCAAGTTGAACAATAATTTTATTTCATAGATGGCGTCAATGACCCAATTTCATATTTGGATTGACTACTGCAGAATTTACATTTTTGGCGATGGAAAGATTTGATTTGTTTTGGCGATAGGTGGGTGAGAAAGTTTGTGCAATATGTTTTCGCACTTTATTTCGCATATGTAGTAAAATTTATGGACATTATTATACCTTACCCAGTATACGTAATATATGTTAGTATTGGCAAGGTCTAAAATGTCTGCACTTCCATATTAACCGTCTAACTTAAAGTCTTAAAACCTCTCTCATAATTTTTGTTGAACAAGTAATTTTATGTTCATTGTTTGGTGTCCAAGTCACTTTGTATAATATAATGAGTAATAAATTAATTTATATTACCTTTATAGTTCCGTCATGTGACTTTGAGTTTGTCTTTATTACAAAGACGCGTTTCGGAGACGTATCTCCATCTTCAGTAATTTCACTCCGTAGAGGTGGTTAAAACATTAAACATCACAAAAACATTGACACTATACACACAATTAAATAAATACACATATGCGTTGATTTTAACATTTATTACATGCGCACGGTTTCATGGTTCGCATGAATATAAATAAACTGATAAGACCAACCAATAGTCAGATAACCTTGGCCCCACTGTAATGCCAGTAGTTCGCGAACCATGAAACCGTGCGCATGTAATAAATGTTAAAATCAATGCATATGTGTATTTATTTAATTGTGTGTATAGTGTCAATGTTTTTGTGATGTTTAATGTTTTAACGACCTCTACGGAGTGAAATTACTGAAGATGGAGATACGTCTCCGAAACGCGTCTTTGTAATAAAGACAAACTCAAAGTCACATGACGGAACTATAAAGGTAATATAAATTAATTTATTACTCATTATATTAAGTAATTTTATTTACAAACACTTCTTCTTTTTAGGACCTAATCTTCATAAATGTCTTTGAACAAATGTTAGACCTTGTGAGCATACACTTGGGAAATCAGGGAAGCACAGAGTTTCATTACCTGAATCTACAGACGATTTCATCCCTCTAGACTGCAAGCTTTGACCCTTTACTTTGATGTTTCTAATTACCTGTCTAACATTACAACATGGCTGAATAGGTTACAATATTAGTTCGTGCACTTGTACATCTTGTCAATCTGTGTTAGTGTGTGGGTAAAATAATTTGTTAGATATAGATACAGTAATATGTTAATGAAACTGCAGTAACTGCAGTAGAACTTCGATTATCCGAACCCATTAAGATCGATTAGAATAGTTCGTAGGCATTATCGAATTACAAAATAAAATTGCACTACAGCTTCGATTAATCGGACTAATTAGAATCGGATATTTCGGATCGCTGTTGTTTCGGATTATGGATTTTTTTAAATATCTCTACAGTAAAACGTTCGTTTTCCGAACTAATTAAAACGAAGGTAGTTCGGATGACCGATTTGTTCGGATTATCGAATATATAAAAAAACGTGATTTATACAGTACTATACTTACGTTTGTTTAGAGTGCAGACTATAATACACAAAAGACACTAATACACATTAAGGCATCATCATGGTACTTACCCATCTCTATCATAGAATAATACAAACAGAATCAGTTAGATCAAGAATAGTTTCGCTCGCATGAGTGTCTAGCTCCTAGAAGTTTTACATATGTAAAGAAGCCTACAATCACTGCCCTGGATTTGGTAGCTATACTTCATTTTATTGGATGGTTAGAGTATGGAAATTAAATTTTTGACAATTCTACTTGCCATTCTAGAAAGTTGGGGTTGCTAAAATAACAAACAGAATAGAAATCTGTAAAGTTTTATGTAATGTTGTGTGATATAAATGTAAAAACACAAAATATGTGAAAAGAAAACAGTTTAAAACGGCTGCCATTTTGATCTTTATTTTCATATCGATATTTCAAAAGTTTGAAAGAGTTGTACATGATTTTACTAAAGTCCTCTATAATTTTTTTGCATCCTATCTATATTTTGTGGTCGATACCAAAAACGTTTTCGCTTTTAAAAAGACAGATTTTAATGAAATTTTTTATGTGGGGATAATTTAGTCATATTTTGTGGGACGCATGAATTTTTCGTTAACTCAATATTTATGTTTAGCTGTAAAAAATTTTGTTTTTTGTTTTTAACAAGGATAAAAACTTTACAAAAAACAATAACGTTATTTTTACTGCTTGTATGTATTCAAGTTAACATACTATCTTACCGTAACATCTGCATTTCGTGTTCACCGGCTGAAAACAGTTCTACAGTCCCTTCGTTTGGAACAATTTTAACATTTCTGAAAGGGTGTAAATGTTAACTATACAGTACGCCTCCCAATCTATTGTTTACGAAACAGTGCACAAGAAGAAAAGAATCAACCTTTAACAAACCATAAGGATGGCTGTGTTAAAAAGTTCACATCTTGTTTCTGCAGGCAAAGGAAATACTTGTTAAGACCCTTTTCAAGTTAGACGCTCTCCTGTGTAACTAGCTAATGAAACAACATACATTAGCGGTTTTTGTTATTCAATTTTGTTTTTACTATATATTTGTTTGTATATATTTTTTAACCAGCGTCATTAGCTTCATATTTTGTTATTAAATGTAATTATTAACACGATACTTATTAATATTTATAACAATGTTTAGATCATTCACAATTTGGTGGTTCTTGTTATACTCTGTTCATTTGACGAAGGCGGTTGGAGAAAGGCACTACCTGCCCCGCACCCTCGCACACGCACGCACCCCTGCGCTTGTGTTTGTGAGTGGGGGAGGGGGCTGTCCCAAGTCCGACTGCCTTCGTTAAATGAACAGAGTATAATGAAAGCAAAAACATAAAATCGTGTGTAACTGTTATGAGAAATTTGATCTGAATTATAGACGAATCTTTATAAATTATATTCATCGTAATATCTCCAGTAATTGGGAGGGGGTAATATTGGCCATTTAGCTGTTTCATAATAAATAATTTCACAAATTCAACTCTACCGATTTCTTAAAATTTTAGTGCACAAAATTTGAAGGAACAAACCCATGTGGAAAATTGCAAGTTCAAAAAATTGTGGTACGGAATAATTGGGAAAACAAAACTCAACTTTGACTGATATGACTAATGATTAAAATCTCGATTTTATAAAATACGATTTATTGAGAACGTGTTTATAAAATAGGTTTATGCTCAGATTTATATCCGAGTACGGTATAAATATCTTTTTAAAGGCTGTGTTAGGAATAAGTTAATATTAGGTTATATTAGGAAGAACTCATATTCACAAAGCTCAGAATGATCCAACTATTGTGAAACAGTTAAAAAAATGTTGAAATGCTTGTCATGCATCTGAACTAGGACAACAAAGACTCCTAAAGGTATATAAGCGGTCAGCATGATTTGGAGGGGGTCTTTTGTCTTTTGGAGCTCTTGATGATACCGGCAGGTCGATAGCCGTGATGCAGGAATCTAGCCCAGGAAGTCTACTCTACAAAAGTAAGCAAGCATTTCTATTTTTATAAAATCACCAATAAAATGTAATCTCATTTATTAGAGAATAACAATAGTTGGAATACTTCTGGGCTTTGAGTAAATAATATTGTTTTGTTTTGTCGTTTAATTGAATTCTTATTTTTGTGTTGTATTAAAGTTTTGTATTAAAATGTTGTATTAAAGCGTCAGGGAAATAGACATAAGTTTCATGTCAATGATAAAAGTTAATAAAATACTGAACCACTGATTTGATAATTAATTGAAACTGAGAACCCAGGCATGTTTTGAGGGCCGTTCATAACAGCTGCATCCAGGGTTTTATTCCTATTTTTTGATTTTGTGGTGAATTACGGATCACCAAATTCTTATTAGTTGTAAATTCATATCGTTTGTTGTTAATTTAAAACCGTTAAAATTCGTCGTTAAATTGACTTAAAAGCAAATCACTAACCATAAACTTTAGTCTTCTGTTTTCGCATTATGTCTTATTGGTGCCCCCCCCCCCTTCTCGTTGTGAATGTTCACAACGACCGTCTGCATCTTTCACGAGCCGAGCAGTGTGTATGCAGCTGTTGTAGAGGATTTATCAGGGCCAACTCTCCGTTTGTGTAAGTTAGTGATATGTTTCAAAACTTCAGGAACAAGGCCGGACAGTCCTAGGTTTCTAATTAATAAAATCTCGTGTTTTTGGCACTTTAAAATAAAATAACGAAGATATTGCAGTTAATGTTAGGCTATCGTAATAGTTTAATAAGTGATTCTGCAATTTAGCTTTAGAATATTATAATTCTCTTTATTATTATTTTTATTCTGTTGTGTAAATTAATTACTTATTACTTTTAGGACTCATCAAAATGACTAGTCGACTGAGATAATTATGTCCCAGTTTAAGTTGTACGGCAATGTGACCAGCGAACGGGATCGCATCAGGGAAGAGATCCACCCCCCCCCCATATCCCATTGTTTTACTCTACAGGCACAACTTCACCTACAATTGACAAAAGAAATGACATTTTAGTTTCGGGATGGGCCGGTGATAGAGTATTGTGGTTGTTTGTTATGTTTTGTGATATCTGAGTGTGACAAATCTTCTTTTTGTATCATTTAATTAATACTATTATTGTCTCCTCCACTTCTTTGAAATATAATTTCTTGTAAGTTTTCAAACTACCACACGTTTGTAGAGTCACAACCGTAGTCACAAACTTGACAAATCCGAGTCACCTTAAGTGAATCTAAACTGTTTTCATGTAGTCTTTTGTTAGATCCCACCTTTTCATAGTCGCTCTTGACCAGTTCTTGTTCTCTTCCGACCCTGACGGTATTAGAGTAGCCGAGGTCTAGAGGTTTGTATTTTATGTTCCGTTCTTCATTTTCCTATAAGACGATAAAGGTCAAAAGGTTTTACGGTTTTAAAGAATAACGGGAAATGTTGACCAACCTATACGACCCTGGATACTATTACGTATGATGAAGCTATATTGGGGTCTTTATTTTATTTTATTTCTTTTTTCTTTTATTTATTTTGACTTGACATTTGTTAAGCCTTGAGAATGGACATCTGTAATGTGCCCGAAACGTCGGCTGTACTCAACGTGCAGACAATATTGACGCGGTCGAACCCCGAAGAACAAGATCATAATGATCTTTATTTTATGTTCAGTTCTCCTTATTTTATAAGGCGATGATGACCTAATGTTTTCTTGAGTTAAAAAACAAAAATAAAAATAAAAAATACTTCCTTCAAAATATCTTGTTTTTATTGCTGGTTGTATATTTCAAGTTAACATCTCACAAACATATAAATCTGCGTTTCGAGTACATTTTGTGAAAACAGTTTTACCCTATAAGAAAGAATGTAAATGTATACAACGCAATACGCTTCTAGTTCTATAGTTTACTAAACAGTGCCCTCGAAGTACACAAGGCAAAGAATCGATCTTATTACAAATCATAAGGACGTATGAATCTTGATCCTGCAGGCAAAAGAAATACAAGTTAAGATCCTTTTAAGGAAGACGTTCTCCTGTGCTGCTAGTAATTGTTATTGTTGTTGGCTAATTGACTTATTAGTTGTTATTACGTTGTTATAATTTTGTCTTGACTTATCTTTTTAATTGTTTTACTCAGTCTCTTTAGTTTTTATTTGTTGTTTTCGTTTTTAGTATTATTTACCCAATATACGAAGCATAGAGTAAGTTTGGTAATCGTATACAATTTTTATCAACGTATCTTCACGTTTCATTCTTTCAACAAATAGAAAATAGTATATTTGATCACTAGGACCAAAAGTGAAGCTTCTCGATACAAGCTTACGTTTACGGCCGAGGCTGGAAAATGAGCGAGGATCGAAAAGCTTCTTTTGGTCCAAGTGATGAACTATATATTTCGTTATACTGTAAACATTATAAGAAAACAATTTCTCAAAATTAAAATGTTATATTAAATGGATGAGCTTGACTTATGAGAAAAATTATTCAGTATACACAGAACACACAAAAACACACAGAACACAATTCTCACAAAAAAATACGCCTAAGTATCAGACGCGTTTCAACGACAAGGTCGTCCTCTTCAGTGATACACGAGCTACACCAATCAAACTATAACTGAATCTAACGTTGCGCCGAACCCCATATTTATACAAACTGAAGGGGGCGTGGCTTATTATTTTAAACTGCCAAGGCGATAGTTCGTGCCTGAAGAGGACGACCTTGTCGTTGAAACGCGTCTGATACTTAGGCGTATTTTTTGTGAGAATTGTGTTCTGTGTGTTGGTTAAACTGTATAAAATGTTATAACCTATTTATCTTCAATTAAAAAGTTTGCACAATTTACACAAGTTTGCAGCTATTACAGCTGTTTAGTTTGTGTTAGTGGTAACTAACCATTATTGCCGTTCCATGTCATTCGTTATATTTTCCGACATTTTGCGGACTCAGATTTAAAAAACAACAATGAACTAAAATCGATGGTAACAGCTGTTTAATAGGTTATTTTACAATCGAGAGTATCGGTTGTTTTTATAGATTCTTTACAATCGTTAATTAATTTGTATAAAGGAAGTAACAGTTGATAACCTCGACATCAGCTGATGTTTTTAGGTCCTAGGACTAAAAATAAAACAACTATAGCATCTTAATGCTTGTATTAAAAACAGCTGTTTTTGAAACAGTGTGACGAAAAATGATTTACGACCTGCCGTGCGTCTGCCGTCGTTGTCGTCGTTGCCGCCTGTATGTAAGAACGTTGCGCCCTTCAAGACAAGAACTTAATTTTTTTTAATTATTTGATTTTCCCGCTTATACGTTTTTACTAGCAAGTATTGAATATACAATAATATTTCAAGTGAAAAATATACGACCTAGACTGGGAATCGAACCCAGGACCTTTGGTTTTACGCGCCATTGCTCTACCAACTGAGCTATCCTAGTCGCTTCCCAACGCCCTAGTAGTCTGCGCCATGTGCTGGGAAGCGACTAGGATAGCTCAGTTGGTAGAGCATTGGCGCGTAAAGCCAAAGGTCCTGGGTTCGATTCCCAGTCTAGGTCGTATATTTTTCACTTGAAATATTATTGTAAGAACTTAAAATTTGATACAGGCGACTAAAGTGCTCATTTAAAAACTCTATTAAAATTCAGAAAAAATCTAATTGAAAACGTCAAAACAACGACCCATTTAAAATCGTTTTGTATTCACATCTCGTGTGTTATTCAAGAAGTACTACATTAGATACACAATTGTAGTAAGCAATGCTATCAACCCATCCAAATTGACAAATAGCGAAGTTATCAAAAAATAATTTCAAAATTGATCTCTCAAGAAAAAGGTATTACTGTTACAATATCCAGAACTAAGTAACTGACACCTGTTCACATATGTACAGCTTCGATGCCCACCAAGGTCGAGTCAATGATACGAGGGAAGAGATTGGAGATATGTCTACGAGGTTAGGTTAGGTAAAGGTTAGGTTAGGTTAGGTTAGGTTAGGATAGGTTAGGTTAGGATAGGTTAGGTTAGGTTACGTTAGGTTAGGTTAGGATAGGTTAGGTTAGGTTAGGTTAGGTTAGGTTAGGTTAGGTTAGGTTAGGTTAGGTTAGGTAAGGTTAGGTTAGGTTAGGTTAGGTAAGGTTAGGTTAGGTTAGGTTAGGTTAGGTTAGGATAGGATAGGCTAGGTTAGGCTAGGTTAGCTTAGGTTAGGTTAGGTTAGATTAGGTTAGGTTAGGTTAGGTTAGCCGATGATAATAAAGTAGTTTGTGGAGACCGATTCATCACCAGTGTCTTCCCCCTTACGTTACACAAAGGTACGATGAGTTGCCTATCTTTGGGTGTAAGGTGCTCCGTTGACAGGTATACGATAAGGCAAGGTCTCCACATCATTTGTCTCTCAGAAGCAAGGTCAACGGCGGTACAGAGTGAGGAGTGCGTGCATCGTTAAGAGTAGTGCCTTGTGTTTCATGTGTGAGCGTTTATGTGTGGGAATGAGTTGCTAGTTGTTTTTTTTTTTTTTTTTGGGAAGGGTCGAACGACCCTTTAGGGTTTTGCGCTTTGCAATTCGTAATTATTAAATTAATACGTAATAGTGATACAAAAATGGAGGGTTTGTTCTAACCACTTGTGGAATCCCAATTCGTCTTTCTCTATTGCGCGTAAGTATAAAATATTAACATTAAATTATTTTGTTGTAAATTAAGTTAATTTAGGTTTGGATACATCGAAAATGGCAGGTCAGGTGAGACATACCCGCGATATACGGGCGGGATGCCACATGCCAAGCTGGAAGGTTGAATGATGGGAATATTGTCGACAACAGACCACCCAAACAACATTAACTCATTTTAATTACAGTCCTTAAACAGGTAACCCCAACGAAAGCTTTGTCTTTCAGTTCACGTTATATACGCAATTATGATGCTCTAAAATCCTGTGATACAACTGTAACAAACTTACCCCACTGGATAAGAACCCTGGATCTACAAATGCAATTTATCTTTCCTTACAAAACTTAATACATCAACGTTTGGTCACTACATTTAGAGTAACTGCTTGTATTTACATTGTAAAACGTCCAGGATAAGCAGATAAACTTGTTTTTATTGTATAATAAAATTGTACCAACTTAATAGAGTAAATTGTTGTGCTTTAAAAAAATAAACATTCGACACTGACTCAACTTGAAAATATCTCCCTCGAGTTGGGTTTAGATTACATTTGCATTTCAGATTATGACCACGTTAAGGATGGATCAGCATATGCTAAATAACTTTCGCATTACATTAATGTCAATCAAATATTGTGATCGAGAAGGCTTTTGTAAAGATTTTGCATTCATGAAGCAGTGTTATGATAGCATACAGCTAGAATAAAAATAGACATAACGTTTCCTCATTCTCAACTGTTATGCAGATATGAGTTTGTTTTTACAGATATGTAAGTACAAAGAACGTCATGTGATGAGATAAATAATTTATATAAACAGAAAATTACTTTGATCCCCTGAGTCCAGAAGTCGATCTGGTGCCTGTTGTCTGTGGTCTATAGCCCAAATAAGTGATAAGATTTTAATCAAATTTTGTAAGGAGTCATTTTAGGCCACATCTCGAGAGTTTTTATTATTTATCAAATTAAATATTTGAGGACAAAAAAAAGTTTCAACTCTTTTTATCAAATATTGCTCAATAGTAGCCTCTGAGAACCCAAATACAACCGATTGGTCGTCATCCCCTACTAAACAGTTTGTGAGTTATTGGTAAATAATCGGGTCAAGGGTGTGCTAAAAACCATACTACTAATCCTAATCCTTAGGTATATAAGGATATTTATTTTTATAAAGTCGAAGTTTTTAGCGACAGTATAATAAATTATGAAGACATACAGAAACACGTGCGAAATTATAATCCTTGGTTTCACCTACTCTCATTAATTAAGAGAAAACAATGCAGCCGATCTTTTATTGGTTATTGAAATTTTTTTGTCTCACATCTAACAAAAGCTGCATTTAAAACTTATACGCTACACATTTCTCAGTTTGTGATTAAATAAGTTGTACACAACTATAATATATCATTTCCACTGCAATTTAATTTAGAAACCAAATAAGTTAGAGGAGGGAACATTTAAATATATTTAAATTTGGCCTAGCGTCAGCATGTAATTTCATCAAATATATCCGAATACCTTATATTTTTGTTTGATATGCCATACATAATAATTGAAAAAAAAAATACTTCATTGTTTTAGCCTCTTAACAACCCCAAGGTAATTTATTGTTTGTTACCGCTATAATTTTCCTATTTATGGGATAATTAAAAAAATTAAAATGCAATGTTTAAAATATATAGGTTTTATCGTCTTGTCTGTGTAGACTGGTTGGGACTTGCAGACAGACAAATGGACAAACACGAGCGTGAAATTATAAGGGTCCTTATCTATAGACCGTAAAAAACAAACAATTCGGGTATGGTGGTGGTATATCATACATAATTTCTCAAACACTCAGTGACTCACTTTAGGGTATCGCGTGGGACAATAGTTGGAACTACATCTTTCTTCATTTATTCTAGGGTTAGATCCCTTTCTTTCATCAGTGCTATGGAGGACTCTCTTGACCAACTCTTGTTTTCTTCCGACCCTAACGATATTAGAGTATTCAGGGGCTAGGTAACTTGTTCTTATCTTCCTTTTTAAAATGATGATTGCTAGTTTTTTTGCTTTTTAAAAAACAACAAAAAATACTCATGTACTCGAAATTGTCGATACTGATTTCGTTTAAAACTAAGAGAAAAATATGTTATTGACTCAAACCCGAATGAATAATATTCAAAATTAAAAATGAATCTTCACCCCTGGAAAGTGGTGTTAAGTTACAAGTTGTTGGAATTTAACAATGATAAAGACGTTTCTAGGGCCATCATGGTACATACCCTATTATAAAACGTAATAGAACAGAAACACTGGATGTATTGCACAAAAGTTGGTTACTTTTAGAAAATGTCAAATTACATTTATACATTGAGGGGTCTTAATCAAACACGATTTTCCCTGAGAACGTGTATATGGTACAAAACAAATTTGTATAAAAAATCTCGTGGATTGAACTTCACTTGCTATATAAAATAAATTTCCATTCATCTTCAAAGTTAAAAATATATTATGTAAATTTTTTATGTTAGAAAACAAATTTTCAAAAATGGTCATAACACGTGACAAATATGTGATTGATCTTTTAACATGTTTAAATTTCTTTCACTCGTGAAACATACAGCGTTTGGTGTAATAATACCCTTTGTAAAACTAATATCTTTCATTGACAGCTACTTTAAATATCTCCATGACAACCATATAAACAACACTTTAAGAAAGTTATTTTATCTTCAGAAATCTTTGTTGATATTCAATTCAGTGGAGAAATAATGTTATACGGTTTCCAGACTACAAAAACAGAAATTCATACTTTTGCTTCTCCTTGTGACAATATAAACATTTGACTTGCTCCTGCACCTGTTTTATATTAAAAAGTCACATGGAAATATCAAAATATATTATTGTTACCTTTGTTACTTCCAGCCTTTGTTACTTCCTTCTTCTTGGTGCCTGAAAGCAGGGTGAGGTGTATCTAACATGTTTACAGACACTCTCAATTTGTATACAATAAGTTCTGGGATAGAATTTATTTCTAGCTGGTTTTTTAAGTGAAAGAAAATTCCCCAAAACCAGAATATTGTATATATAATAAAAGAACAATATTGTCCGTCTATGTGACTTTTTTAATAATAAAGTAGTTACTTACTTTATAATCATATGACGCGTTTCGGAACTCGTTCCATCTTCAGTGGACTTGTATTGGACTTGGATACAACACAATGAGTTTTAAATTGGAAGCTGGTCATGCACAAATTGTATATAGATTCCACGGTTAATATTGTTCTTTTATTATATAAAAAAGAGTGACTTGGATACAAACACAATGAGTTTCAGAATATTGTAGTTTTGGGGGATTTTCGTTATATAAATATTCACTACAGTGCTCTAGTAATATATATGGTTTTGTGAGCTTTAAACCTAGCTACTTTGGTGTTTTAATAATTACAATGACTTATTCTTAAAAACTCAATGTGGCTGCTGCTTAGCTAACAGCATGATAACACAACAATACTCACAGATCAAGAAAAAACAGAAAATAATAACACAACTACTGTACAGGTGAACACACTACCACTCAGAGAAATGCTCAATAAAGTGATATGTTTTATGTGTATCATTCAACATTCCAGCGTTGTAATTTATAGTTCTTTGGAATGTAACAGTGAAGTTGATTGAAACCATCATGGTACTAACCCAGCCATTTTGTACAATCTAATGCAAAAAGATCTATTAAATACGATCTAATTACTTTTTTATTTTATCCATAAACATTGTGTGATATTTTCGGATTTGGTTTTATTTCAATGAAAAATAAATAAATAAATACGTCAAAACAACCTGTAGGATTAAACTACTTAAACAAAACTCGTACATTTTATAAGTAAAGTTTTTTTTCTTGTTCATAAATGACTAAATTTGTGTCTTCAAACTTTGGTTCCGATGTACTTTTAACCAAACAGTTACAACCCACCTGACGTATTGATTATTTAAACATTAAATGCTACGATTAATATTGTATTTTGATATTATTTTCCTTTTACACGGAATTTCATTCTCGAGACAATTGAATTCGATTGAAATAATGTTAACAAGGAAGCAATACTATAATTCAATTCGTAGATGTATCAAGTACACTCACTCTAGATGTTTAAAATGAAGTCACGTTATGTTTAAGTTAATTCAGTTACTTTTGTAGGGTACTGTACATTATGGAGTTGTTTCAATTAATTGTTGCAACTGAAGTAAAAGTAAAGAATGTTATATTAGTTACCTAATTGCAATATATCTGAGATATAAACACAATATAAACCAATCTCTGGTTCATTTATAGTGAATAAAAATTTGATAATCCCGAGCAACTTTATTTGACGTCAAATCTCACGAAAACCGTTAATTTTACAAAAAATTGCAAGATACATAAAATATAGTAAGTTTTATGGAGATTCCAACGATATCTTATTAAGCTTATTTTGGACGAAGAATAACAGAGAATATAATTTCTTCCTTGCTATACCTACAGTTTTCTCCATTTAAACAATGTTAAAACTGTAATAAATATCATAAAATCACGAAAGTTATGTTTCTTTTAAAGTGTTCATTTTGTACATGTTTGAAAATAAATTAATATTTATGTATTGATAATTTGTGATTTTATGATATTTGTTACAGTTTTAACATTGTTTAAATGGAGAAAACTGTAGGTATAGCAAGGAATAAATTAATTTCTCTGTTATTCTTCGTCCAAAATAAGCTTAATAAGATATCGTTGAAATCTCCATAAAACGTACTACATTTTATGTATTTTACAACTTTTTTTGTAAAATTAACGGTTTTCGTGAAATTTGCCGTCAAATATTAAAAATAACCGTCATTTTGAAACGGTTAAAGATTTTTTAAATTCATATTTTGCACAAAGATAGCGGCCAATAAGATGAACATTTTGTGCACAATCTCAACGCTGTAACTCAAACCGTTAATGAGTTATGAATTATTTTGTAAAAAACACACATACAGACAGACAGACGCTAAACGAATCGAGATAGGACATATGTCTATATAAACTTTTTTGCTTATTTTGACCCAAGGAATCACTACGTAAATTATTGCCCCGCATTTTTCGAACACCCTTTACATTTGTATATAAATATATTTTCATAGAATCTTCCGATCTACGAAGATGTATGGATGTATGGATCCTCGCAATATATTACCCTAAGGGTCTCATTTAAGTTAGTAGAAGCTTGTCAATCCCGTAGGGATACAAGCTGGATTGTTTTCTCTACATCTTTTTTCATGCAGCTTTGGGTTAAATCCTTCTCTTTCATCTTTCCTATTAGGTATCTTCTGATAAACTCTTGTTCTGTTCCGACCATGACACTATTAGGGTAATCGGTGTTAGTGTTTTTTTATGTTAATCATCCATTTTATTAACAATGATGACCCTCAGTTTTTACGCTATTAAACAACAAGGAAAAGAATAACGCAATGGATCCTTTCACTTACCGTGGAGAAATGCTATTTCTGGCATTGCTATACCGAGGGAGAAAATAGAAGAGAGAAGAAATAATTCAAGTGAAAAATATACGACCTAGACTGGGAATTGAACCCAGGTCCTTTGCCTTTACACGCCAATGCTCTACCAACTCGAGACGGATATTTCAAATAAAATCGCTCAAGAGGAATATTATTCAAAAGTCCTTTGAACATTTAAAATATGGTAGGGTTTTGAATGGACCAAGAAAACTTGTAGGCTTCTGTAAGGACAGAAAAGCTTAAGAACTATTGTTGTGAATTATCAATTATAAGTGGTTTTTCTTAAATCAACATGTAAATAAGATTTGACTGAATAATAATGTACAAGAAACCTTATTAATTAAGTTAAATAGAAAGTTATTAAACAAAATCTGATGAATAAAAATCAAAATTTAAAGTTTAAACTTTTAAAAAAATTCTAATTAGAGCTATTGTAGAACAAATGGGCAGGAGTAAAATACAATAAAATTAATTTTGAAAAATTAATAAATATTAAGAACTTTTTAGTAGAGTAAGTCTTGAGTAGTGTTTTCCCAAATATAAATAAGTTAATTAAAATATATTTCAATAATTAATTAATAGAGTTTATTAATATCGTTAAGATGCATAACGTGATAAAGGTTCGTTGCAAACTGAGCTATCCTTAGTCGCTTCCCAGCATAGGGAGTATATTATGCTGCGAAGTGACTAAGGATAGCTCAGTTGGTATAATATTGGGACGTAAAGCCAAATTTCCAGGGTTGATTTCCCAGTCTAGGTCGTACGTTTTTCACTAGAAATACTATTTAATTAACAATCCTAGCTGGTAAAAACGTAAAAGCATTAAAATCAATAAATTTAAAAATAACGAAGACAACCTGTTTAGTAATACCCTATCTACACATGTTACAATCATGTTGAGCACTGTGGTGAAATTCACAATAATGATTCGAATTTGCCCCTAACCACAATCACTAGAAACTTTGAAATAAAACACAATTATCTGATTAATTGTTCTTTATTAATTATTTCCACTAAATGCCCTGATGTACATTTCGATAACATGGTTATCATCATCGGAGGGTCTTGCTTATAAACTAAATCTAAACTTACATATCTACTAATGAAATAAAATTAAACCTAAAACTATGATAACCTGAGTACAAGCTAAAATCCCTCCCACTCCACAGATCAGTTGACCAGTAAGATAGAGGCTTGGGCTGGCCCTTTGGGCTTGGCCGATGATGATAACCATGTTATCGAAATGTACATCAGGGCATTTAGTGGAGATAATTAGTAAAGAACAATTAATCAGATAATCGTGTTTTATCTTAAAGTTTCTAGTGATTGTGGTTAGGTTAGGTTAGGTTAGGTTAGGTTAGGTTAGGTTAGGTTAGGTTAGGTTAGGTTAGGTTAGGTTAGGTTAGGTTAGGTTAGGTTAGGTTAGGTTAGGTTAGGTTAGGTTAGGTTAGGTTAGGTTAGGTTAGGTTAGGGGCAAATTCGTATCATTATTAATCCTATCTACACAGTTAAACAGATTTATAGTGTAAAATGTGCTGCATTCATAATAAAAAAAGAATAAAAAAGTTTCCAGATCAAATACACCTGATTGGTTCCACACAGGTGTTTAGATTTATGACACTAAAAGGTATAACTTGCAAAAACTCTTGTAATGCCTATATCTCGTGAGAAGCTGTACTGAACTAGGGTGAATGTAACACGATCTGAGATGGTTGTAGATAATTTGTGCTCAAACAACATGCGATCTTTTGTAAAAGCTTGACCCACATCTCTGACTCATGCCTTTACACATCTTTACACAATTCTAACCAATGTTTCTTCTGTCTCAATGTTTTTACCACAAACGATTCAAAAATAATAGCACAAACTTTTTAATCACTTTTCCTCAAAACTAATTAAAAACCAACCGAAATTAATCGTCACTAGAAATGTTAGTTTATTATTTGTGAAACGAAAAGTGAAAAAGATCCATGGCTGGAATCCTCTAAAAATTTTTATATATTTAAATAAGGACCTAAGCGTTTCTCAGCCTATATTTATGTAAACTCTTTTTTTTAAATTTGTATCTCTAGAATCAACATCAGAAATATCGATGCGCAATTTTGAACCACCCTGTATAAGGTAAACTGGAGTCTAATAGAAATTTTTATTTCATTTATTATTTGTAATTAACGTCGAACTACTTTTAACTGTAGCATTATTCTATGAAATTTCTTGTTTACGATGGTACGTAAAACAATAACAAAACGTCAGGATTCAAACATTAAGAATTGAACATAAAATTTAGGCAATTTGTAGAAGAAAAATGTTACGCAACATGTCACTGATATTTGCTATACTTTTTTAATTTACTGTTTTATTTCATTGTTTTAGAATAGTAATGTTACTACAGAAATGTCATTAAAAAGTAATTATGGTAGTTCAGTGGTTAAGAGGCACACTCTCTGAGTGGCGCTTGAACGTGGGTTTGAATCCCAACAAGGAGACACGGTTTATTTGGTGGAGATTGGTACTTTCGAACAAGTGGTATGGTGGAGGGAAGGCCCATTATTAATAAACGGTGGTTGCCTTGAGTGGAGATTACGTGGGGTTGGCTCGACGTGGGGTTAGCTCGACTCTTTGGGGAACTAGGGTCATCTGTTCAAACTCCTGCTTAATGAGCAACCCTTCTTGGAATTGGAGGTGTTTGTTTGTTCGGTCAGCCGAAGAGCGACACTCAAGTGACGAGGTTCGTCGTCTGTCAGAATAGTATGACTTGTTATTCGCGGATAGTATTCTCTGGTCTTGGCTAGTCCTTGGCTAACCTGGTATCCTTTAAAACTAACAGAAAGCACAATACCAACAATAACTAT
Source organism: Aphrophora alni (assembly GCA_963513935.1). Lineage (NCBI taxonomy): Eukaryota > Metazoa > Arthropoda > Insecta > Hemiptera > Aphrophoridae > Aphrophora > Aphrophora alni. The sequence goes on from OY740777.1 coordinate 39,010,385, forward strand.
TCCGAACCCATAAGGAACTGTAGAAGTTTATTTAAGTATCCAATTCGATGATATGTCATATTTTCGATGGGTTTATGATTGCGATGACCATACTTCTGTGAAGATTGATTAGGAGATACATTAAACACTATCTAAAACCTAACCTAACCTACTTCTCTTGCATTCTTGTGGGAGTAAATGTAACGTGTAAATTTCATTCCAACATAATCTGGCGATTTGATTTAAGGTTTTTATCACCACCAAAAATACACTTTTTTCCTATTTCAAAGCTGATAATTTGTACTATAAAGTTATTTTTTGAGGTTGGTTAATTACAACGCCATTTACAATGTTTATATTTCTGTTATTTACAAGCATTAATTTTAGTGCCGTGTGATAAGCAACGTTTTCATCCAGTACAAATTAAAATACATTGATATTTATTTTCTATTTGATCTTTATTGATTTTAATCATACCCGCCCGACTGGTACCTGATCCGTTCACATTTCCAGGAAGTGATTGCTATTGACTGGGGCGGCCAATATGTCGAGCCAACCCCACGACACCTGAGTGGAGGTTAACGGGGGTTGGTTAGAATTCATTTGCACATACAACACCAGTAAGTTTTATTTTGTACATCTATTAACTAAAGAAAAAAATGAAATCAACACATTGGGCTCTTCAATGTTATGATTAAAGTAAACCATTAAAATTCATTCATAAAAGATAAAAAATAAAAGAGATGTTAAAAAGTTTTGACTTTAAATATTTCAAAAAATCTTGACTAAATGTTTAGCTCGAGTTATTGGCATGGTGATTTCAAGATATTTGTACTACAGTACAGTCAAAACAAAAAATTTTTTGTAATATTTGTTTAGGAATAAAAAACATGAAAATTTTTTTAAAATCTTAATTATTTATTTATAATTAGAAAAATAAAAAAAAATACTGCGCGGTGAAATAGAAAAGATGTCAACCTTCAAAATACAAACGAAATGTAGAGTCCGTCTTAAGTGATTTTTGAGATATCTGACAGAGTTAATATTGATTTAAATGCCACTTAGACTTCCCTTTAGAAAGAATTTAGATTATTTGTTTCTAATAAGGAGAAAATGTATTCTTTTAATGAAATTAGAAGGCGTATGACATGTAGGCCTACATATCCCAATAACTAAAGACAGAGATGATGGATCGTATTACTATTTACAAATTTACTCACAAACCGTAGACAGTTTTCACCAAAGTTTCATTGAAATCTCTGATTTTAAGGTAATATCATTATCTTAGAACTTCATAACGTTTTGTTTATATTTTTTATCATTAATATGTTTCTGTCAGATTTTTACGAGTTTCTCATAATCAGGTACAAGGATTTTTATTAAATTTTTCTCTAGTATAACGTCTAAAGCATCCAAACAATATTTATTGATCGCTTGCTATCTTATCAAAAATACATACTTGAGTGATATTGTTAAAACAATTTTAAAAAATCAGCCCTTGGGCTGTAATAAAATACGTACCGGTATTTAAAAAAAAAATCGGATATTCTAATTTCATTCGTATTTTAGCGAAATTTGAAGATGTCTTAAAAACGTGTAAATAAAAACTATTACTGTTAGGAATAAATATAAAGACAAACATGAACCTCTTAAATACAGATATTTTCTTTCGTTGATTTTAAATAGGCTTTATAAAACAGATTTAAAATTTTAATTATTTTTCTTCAGGAATATCCTTAAATGGAGTTTTATTTAATTTTCTATAGCCTATATGTAAAGAAAACATCAAAAATGGTCATAACATTAATAAAACACAGTTATGCTCCTTTTCTCTTTTTTTATGTCTCTGTACGTATTAAATCCATTTAGTTGTTTTGTTTTCTACGAGACATTGGAGGTATCACTAGATTAAAAAGATATGATAAAATCAGTAATGAGTGGAACCACTATCTATTAGGCATGCTGTACTTTGATAACGGCGACGAAATCAAGCAGGTTGCAACTTGAATATTGCGTCGTAGGCACAGTTCTATATTTAATATATACTCGATGGTAGTGAAATTACTCTTGAATTGTTTTTGTATCTTGTGTATGTCAAAATATGTATGAGTTGTGTTTTTTTTATTGTATTTCGACTATTAAAGGTGTTGGTTTGTTGTTTTAACTACTGAATACAAATTAACATGGTTATTACGTATTAAGGTAAGACAAAACTTTAACATTACTGTTATAGGTTATGTTAATTTATCAGTTTACAGAATATTGTGAATTTAAATAAAATATTTGAACACGATTATTGTTGGACAAGGTAAAAGTTACACGTTACTAGCATATTAGTTGTATAATTTATAATTTAAGCAATTTCTAACATTTTCTGTTTTACTAAATCAATATATTGCTAATTATTTAGTTGCTTAAATGGTTATTTTAGTGTAATCTACCCTAAAATCGTTATCAAACTTCTATATTGTCAATTATTTACTTAGATAAATGGACTAAATATCTAAGTTAGCCTGTTAAGTGTGTGATTTATAATTTTAACCTATTTATAACATTTTCTCATTGCACAGTATTATTTATTACCCATCTTGTTTTTAATTTATTGTCTTCTACTCAATATAATGAAATCTGATAAAAACGTTCACACCCTACTAGCCTATTAGCTATCTGATTTATAGTTTTAGCCTATTTGTAAGTTTAACTGATATAACTTATATAATACTCATGATTTATTAGCCTATTGTTTGATTTATTAAAGTATACCCTTAATTACACCTGATAAGTCGGCTTATTAGAAGATCACACCCTACTAGCCTACTAGATGTGTGATTTTAGCCTATTCATAAGAATAAATGCTATTCCAAACTTACATAATGCCCATAATTTATTAGCCTATGTTTAATTTATTAAAGTATACCCTTAATTACACCTGATAAGTCGGCTTATTAGATCACACCCTACTAGCCTACTAGATGTGTGATTTTAGCCTATTCATAAGAATAAATGCTATTCCAAACTTATATAATGCCAATAATTTGTTAGCCTATGTTTAATTTATTAAAGTCTACCCTTAATGACACCTGATAAGTCGGTTTATTAGAAGATCACACCCTACTAGCAGATTAGATGTGTGATTTTAGCCTATTCTTAAGAATAACTGCTATTCCAAACATATATAATGCCCATAATTTGTTAACCTAAGTTTAATTTATTAAAGTCTACCCATAATGACAGCTGATAAGTAGGTCTACTAGCAGTTTTCACCTTATTAGCCTATTATGTGTGTGATTTATAATTTTATCCGTTTTTAAAAATTAACTGATTTTCCAAACTTATATAGTACCTGTAATTTATTAGCCTATGTTTATTATGTTGAAGTCTAAATTTAGTATCATTTGATCAGCAGGTCTACCAGAGTTTATCGCTTTATTTGACAATTAACTTTGTGATTTGTAATTTTAATCTTTTTATACCATTAACTGATTTTCCAAACCTATAGGCCTATCATACCTATAATTTGTTAGCCTATTGTTTAATTTGTTGAATTATTACTTTATTGTTATTAGTTCATTAGGCCTACCAGAGTTTTTCACTTTATTTGACAATTAACTTTGTGATTTGTAATTTTAATCTTTTATACCATTAACTGATTTTCCAAACCTATATAATACCTATAATTGATTAGCCTATTGTTTAATTTGTTGAAGTTTACATTTAGTGTCTTTTGATAATAGGCCTACCAGAGGTTTTCACTTTATTTGTCAATTAACTGTGTGATTTATAATTTTAATCTTTTTATACCATTAACTGATTTTCCAAACCTATATAATACCTATAATTACATAACATAGGCCTATTGTTTAATTTGTTGAAGTGTACATTTAGTGTCTTTTGTTCAATAGGCATACCAGAGTTTTTCACTTTATTTGCCAATTAGCTGTGTGATTTATAATTTTAACCATTTTTTCCATTAACTTATAGTACAAATATATATATAAGGCCTATAATTTATTAGCCTATTATTAAATTTGTTGAAGTATTACTTTAGTATCATTTGATCAGTAGGGCCACCTTATCTCGGTTTTTTTGCCAATTAGCTGTGTGATTTATAATTTTAACAATTTATTACCATTAACTTATTTTACAAACTTATACCATGTCTATAATTTATTAGCCTATGGTTTAATTTGATGAAGTCTACCTTTAGTGTCATTTGATCAGTAGGTCTACCAGAGGTTTTCACTTTATTTGTTAATTAACTATATGATTTATAATTTCAACTTTTTTATACCATTAACTGAATTTACAAACTTATATAATGACTATAATTTATTAGCCTATTGTTTAATTTGTTGAAGGGTAGCCTACCTTTAGTATCATTTGATCAGTAGGCCTACAAGAGGTTTCGCTCTACTAGCCTATTTACTCTGCAATCTATAATTTTAGCCTATTTGTACGATTTACTATTATTCAACCCTTTTTAATACCCAACTAATTACTCCCTGAATTTTTAATTTAATTAATTCTATAATCAATATCTTGTGAAAAGTTGGACTTATCCTATCAGCTGTGTGACATATTTTATAAGATATTCATATTTTCGAAGCTTTACTATTGCTAATTTTTTATTAGGCAAATTTAGTATAACGGGGAAATCTTTAGCCTGGATTAGTATCAAAACATAACAAACTTTTCTTATTATAGCCTAGACCCCCCTCCCCCCCAACGCAAACCAAAACTGGACTCTCGCTTCAGCTTATACATTGTAAAAACACACATCTCTGTATATTTATTTTGTTTGTTTATCACAGTAGCAATGGGATCAGTATTTTATACAGTTAAACTTCCCATGTAGATATTTTATCAAAACAGGTTTATAGTCTATATTTGGTTCCGCAGTTTCTATGGTTTTACAATTGTGTTCACCGTTAATACAAACACTCAGAATGTTGGACGTGTAAGACAACATTTGTTTTATCAGTAACAAAGTTGCTGTATGATTGGAAAAGTAATTGACACTTGGAGTTTTTTGAAATCAGAGAATCAGTTCTAGAGTTACAACCTTTTTGTATTACTGAAAAGTATTTAGATTTCACCATGTCTGATGTGAGTGCGTGATTGTTAGACGTTGAAATTAAGAAAATGATATTGCGTGTTTTACAAGGAAACAGGCAAATATTAATGGCGAGATAAACAGTTTGTAGGTTTGATGATAGTTTAACGCTTATCAACCAATTTACAACATTATCATGTTTTCCAGTATTTCTGTTTTTATTTATTTTATTATGGGTGAATAAATAAACACATTCATGAGTGACTTACATCCACGCTTTTTGGAGTCTTACATTTTAAGTTTCGAAACGGCTAATTCACTGAATATTAAAATGCATTGTTAATTTTCAAATATTAATGTTTCAATATATTAGTTCCACTCTGTATAGATCGGAAAATGAAAACAAAAATCCGTCCATCCGTTTAAGAATGACTGCCGTTTATACAGCTTTTCACAATTAGTTTACCCCTTAGTTTGTCTCGTATAATTTTAAACAATATCAATGTTGATATGAGGCTGTAAGTCCCCTTTAAACACGACAATCGTCCAAGTGATTGAAGCTCTAAAAATGTTATATAAAAATACAGCAATTCCATTTCTGGAATATTGACTTGAATTATTTGAATATTTTGCAAACATGATTAAATTAAAATCCATAAAAACAATTCATTCCTTCTAAATTATTTAATTTTCCCCTTTACAAAACAAAGGGTTAAAGTCAAGAACAATTACATAATGCATCTGTTACGAGAAGCAACGGATTTTTTTAACTGAAGTAAATACAATTTTGTATATTATTTTCTAGGGTTAATGGTGATTTATTTACAACAATAACCGCTCCTTCAGGTCCCCTTGTGCTATTAACTGACCAAAAATAAAACAAAGACTAACCTTATTCCCTAAAGGATTTATGTATTAGTGGAAGTTTCTAAGAGGGTTGTGAACGGTCCTTTATTATACATAATGCATTAGGGGTTGTAAATATACCCTTACTTAGTTTGAGTAAGTTTGAGTAATCGTTTGAGTTTATTCCTACACGTTATTTAAAATACATATTTAGGATTTATTTAAAACTAACTGTAGTTGAGTGATTCATTTACAACTTGTGGTTCGAATCTCAACACGTACACAGTTTTTTCCGTGTAATTAAGTTCTTTCCCCAACCAGAGGCCCATAATAAATTGTTTTGTGGTTTGAGTGAAGGTTAATGAGATTTGTTAGAATAGAAATTTAATTTTAGTGTAATTTAGAATTCAACATCGGTCGTAAAAACAGAAATTTCTCAAAATCAGGCCAAACGATTTCTCAGAAATACTATAAATAAGTACTAAAATATTCCCTATAAATTTCTATAGTTTAAAATGATTTATTTTTTACTATAACTGCAGATTAAGTTTCTCTTGTACTACTAACTGACCTAAACCTAAAGTAAGCCTAGCTTTCTTCCCTTAAAGTTTTGTAGGTTTCTCGGAGGGTTGTGAACGATCCTTTATAATGTCAAGATAAATACATAATGTATTAGGGTTTGTAAATGTATCCTTACTGCATGATTTAGGTCACAAATCGTGGGGATTTACTTATTTACGTTGTTTAAAACGACCATTTTGGTTTAAATTAAAGACTAACTGTGGTTGACTAACACAATTTGTGAAAACATATTTAATACAATAATAAACTTCACTTCTCTCACTGGACACTTCAGTCTTGAGATTTCTATTTTTTACTTAACCAGCATACAAAGTATAGGATGCGTTTGTTTATCGAACTTTGTTTTTTGTTTGATCTTGACATTGCAAAGCTACATTTTTGAATAAAATGGATTGATTGCCATCTCTCCACAAGTGTTGATGTTAATCTAAGGAAACTATAAACTACACAATTTTCAATTGAAGATTTTTCGGTTGGACTAAAGGTTAAGCGTCGTTGATAAACAAATCTGCCAAACTGACTGCTCGAATGTCGTGAAAATATATCTATGCCAAGAGGTTAAAGGCGAACAACACTTAATTTTTAGATTCGAATCCTACTATGGACAAAGATTTTTTTGTGAAATTTAGTTCTTTCCAATTGTGAAAATCCGTAAGAGTGGCCACTGTAAATAAACAGTGGTTGCCTTGGATGGAAGTTGATGTGGTTGGTTTGAATTCAATTGCGAATAAAACAAACGTTTTGCTTTTTTATACATACATCAATGAATTACTTATACTTCCAATGAGGGGCTAGGTTTTCTGTTCATAGAACCATTAGTGAATTATATTTGAAACTGTGGCATCTAAACATGTTTTATGAAAAATTATCTAGCAATAGTTAACAGTAACGCATCACCAACGCAATATCTATTTCTTCAAAATGGAATTTACTTGTCGGCGGTATTGAAGTCTTTATAGCAAAGCTAGACAAAAGCTGCTTTTACAATATTGTTTCGTCCTGATTAATGACAGTGGAAGCTCTATAATAGCTCTATAACTTTGTCAATCCAAGTCTAGTCTCTAAGAAACCAAACCAAATATATTGGTTGTCATCTTTACAAAAATGAGGTTCTTGAGCTATCGGTACTAAACCAATTGGTCTCTATGCTAATATAAATGAAGTAATTTATCAAAATATGATAAACTTCTTTATTCAAATTTTATTAAATTGATAAACTACTATATGGTTTGGAAGAATTGGCTAAAGACAACAACGAGCCAAGTCATTAAACACCGGATCCAATACAATTGACGTTGAGGAACCATTTGAGGCACAATTGAAACAGGATTAGGCTATGTTTATACGTAGACATATTTTACAGAGTTACAGAGAGTGTCTGTTGTTCGTTTCACGTTTTAACGTTACGATGTTTTAATTTCATTGATTTTTTAATTATTTGATTTTTCCGCTTATACGTTTTATTAGCAAGTATTGAATTTACAATAATATTTCAAGTGAAAAATATACGACCTAGACTGGGAATCGAACCCAGGACCTTTGGCTTTACGCGCCAATGCTCTACCAATGCTCTGCTTTACGCGGATAGCTCAGTTGGTAGAGCATTGGCGCGTAAAGCCAAAGTTCCTGGGTTCGATTCCCAGTCTAGGTCGTATATTTTTCACTTGAAATATTATTGTATTTTAATTTCACCCTGTATAGTTTCGAAAGTTAAAAGAAAATCCGTCCATACGTTTCAAAATAACTATTGTTTTCAGAGAGTTTCACAACCAACAGTTACCTTTAAACATGCTACATCTCATTTTAAACAATATCAATCATTACATGGGTTTGAAGTCATCAACACACTGGGAACGTCCAGGTGATGGATGCTATCAACATATTATTTTGAAGTTCAGTATATCCAGTCCTGGGATTTAGAGTTGAAATATTTGAATACACAGTGTATTACAGACAGAAATAAATATAAATTCTAAAAAACACATCTTTCCTTTTAATATTTCATTTTGCTTTTTACGAAACAAATGTTACAAGTTAGACACAAGAAAATAATCTATCAGTTAGGAAAACGAACCTTATTGTCAACAGAAGTACAAGTCAAAGTTTGTCGTTATCTTTGTTAACATAAAATTGGTTTAAGATTTAAAATTCGTTGACCCAAAATAACCAACATTTGTAATGGAATGTAAATAACAACTTCACTTTCTTATATAGGTTTTCGTCTGATCAGTGAAGTAGTTCTCTAGTTGCAACCATTTCATACAACTATAAGTTTCACAATGTCTGACCAGTATGCGTGATAGTTAGACGTTTGGAAAGATTCTGACGAAAATGATATCACGTGTTTTACAAGGAGGCAGAGATATTAATGGTGGTACAAACAGTTCATTGGTGTAAAGAAAGTTTAACGTTTTTCAATTAACTTCTTATATTCTCATGTTTTGGATTGTTTATCTCTTTTTAGTGTGGGATCATTATGCTCTGCATCCACGCTTTCTGGGATCGTTCGTTTCAAATTTTGAAACTGATCCGTTTTTTAACGCAAGACAGTTGTAAGACAAACATCACGTAGCCAGTTTTCACCTTAAACTAACAACGAGATTCCAAAATAATATCTTATAATTAACGTTATGTTCAACAAAAAATAAAAATGTAAATGTTTTACATTTTAACCATGTCATTATAAACGATACATTAAACATAATTTTACATGTCGAATGTTTAATGTTTTGAAGTCTACCCTCATTGTAATCAGGAATGTAGGCCTACTCTTACTTGTAAACTTTACAAATGAATTATATAATTTCTGGAGGAAATATAAGTTATCATAATAATTGTCTTTAGTCATTGATATATATAATTGTTCCTTATGATTTCTCCCTCTCTCTCTCCCTCCCTCTCTCTCTCTCTCTCTCTCTCTCTCTCTCTCTCTCTCTCTCTCTCTCTCTCTCTCTCTCTCTCTCTCTCTCTCTCTCTCTCTCTCTCTCTCTCTCTCTCTCTCTCCCCCTCCCTCCCTCCCTCCCTCCCCCTCCCTCCCTCCCCCCCTCCCTCCCTCCCTCCCTCCCTTTTCAGCGGCATTAAAGTTTTGGTAACACTGTTAGACAAAAGCTACATCTAAAATATTGCTTCATTCTGCTTAGTAATAGAGGAATCTCATCGATAGAAAAAAGGGTAGACAAATTGTTGACAACTATACCAATTACTAATAAAGATTTAAACAACAGAAACTATTGTCACATATTAAAAAACAGTAGATAAAATTAACCAGTAAAACACAAAAAATCGGCTTTAAGGCTGTTTTAAAAATCGTAACTTCTCAAAATCGGCAACAATGATTTTATTTAAAATTGTATTAAAATGATTATAAAAATTACGGTTCAGTAATAACTGGTGAAAAACTAAAAAGTAACCTTGAACGGCGTCATTAATAACGGGATCCATTACGACTGATCCTGAGGACTCGTTGGGAATTGAATAATATGAATGCAAAACTTTTATATGAAAGATTAAACTATATACGTTTCTTTTTAAAATTATCCCTTTTACAAAAGAAAGGTTTAAGTGAAAAGCAATAACAAAATGTATCCGTACGAAATATAAATCGGTTTGAAAAAAAAAAAAAAAAAAAAAAAAAAAACTTTATTTATTTACACAGTTTGATATGATTTATTTACAACAATAACTGTTCCTTGAGTTCCCCTTGTACTATTAACTAACTTAACCTAAAATAAAATGTAGCTTACTTCCCTTAAAGATTTATGTATTAGTGGAGGTTTCTAAGAGGGTTGTGAACGATCCTTTATTAAGTCAAGACAAATACATAATGTATAGGGGTTGGAAATATATCCTTACTGCAAACTTAGTTACAAATAGTTTGGTTTAATTCCTTTACTTTTCTAAAAGAAACGTTTTGGTTTTAATAAAAGACTAGCTGTGAGTAAGTTAATCTTTTAAAAGTTGTAAAAATGTTTCTAATATACCATGTGTCCATAAAGTCCCACCCCCTCTTATTTTTTTATTAATGGAAATAGACAGATTTGCTTTGGGGAAAGTTTAGACAACCAGAGGAGGAGTATTTTGAAGTATCAAAATTTTCAACCCTTACCCCAAAATGGGGTAGTTTGGGGGTAAGTCAAGAATTTTAAATAGCAACCCCTATTGAGTGATACCTCATTTAAAAGGCATTTTAAAAGTAAGAGTAATGGCGCAAACCAGAGGTCTCTAAGTTCATCCTACCTAACAAAGCGACCAATCGAATTGTGAATTTTACGTTATTAATTACACCAGAAATGTTACGAAATGTACATACAACAAGCTTTTGAGTCCAGAATCTATTTCTGCCAAAAAGTAAATGGTAGCCATTTCAAGAACTAATCCGAGCTAAAAAAACAAGGTAATGTTCTTACCATCATTTTACCAATATAGAGCAGTTTGTAATGTAATAAAAACAACCGGAGTTTAGAGACATCTACCTTGCGCCATTATTCTTATTTTTAAAAGGCCTTTAAAATGAGGTATCACTTAATAGGGATTGAGTATTTAAAATTCCTGACTTACCTTAAACTACCTAGTTTAGGGGGACTTACCCCCTAAACTACATTTTGGGGGTAAGGGTTGAAAATTTTGATACTTCAAAAAACTCATACTTTGCTTATCTAAACTTTCCCCAAAGCAAATCTGTCTATTTCCATTAATATAAAAAATAAGAGGGGGTGGGACTTTTTGGACACATGGTATTATTATGACATTTACTAATTTCTCTAGACGTGTCACTTTTCTACATTTTAATATTGCTTTCATTACCCTCGTGGTTACAATTTGACTTTATTGGGTTTCTTATGTGTTAAGGTGATTTATACAATTTTAAAAAACATGGACGATAGAATAGGCATCATGATTGTCTACTAAAACAGTGTAGAAAAACTAAGTATTCCTAACTGTAATTGTTGTCTGAGAATTTAAAGTCCTTTTCGTCACACTGCTTCAAAAACAGCTGTTTTTATTACATGCATTGAGTTGCTAAAGTTATTCTTTTTAATCCTAGGACCTAAAAACATCTGCTGAGGTCGAGGTAATCAGCTGTTACTTCATTTATACGAATTAATTACCGTTTTTAATGAATCTATAAAAACTACTGATACTCTCGATTGGGTAAATAACCGATAAAACAGCTGTTGCCATCGCTATAGTTAGGATACCACAAACACAAACTAAACAGCTGTAATAGCTGCACACTTGTGCAACTTATGCAAACTTTGGAAGGTAAATATGTTTTAACATTTGAGTTTTTGTAAAATTGTTTTCTTATATTGTTTGCAATATAAGGAAAAATATAGTTCATCATTTGGAACAAAAGAAGCGTTTCGATCATCGCTCATTGAACTTGAGCTTGTATCGAAAAGCTTCACTTTTGGTTCTAGTGATGAAATATACTATTTTATATGATCAAGAACGGCAGTTATGACCGTGGCTTTAAGTTCCAACCAGGACAATAGTTTCTTCTGTACATTTTAGTTATTTTCAACCTGTGGTAATTTTGAGTGAGGGCCCATTTTAAATAAACGATGATTGGGTTGAAGTGAAGTTAAAATATAAATACAATTTAGAATTGTATCGTCATATCGGTTTTAAGAACTTAAAATCTTAAAATCTAGGCAACCGATGAAATCGTAAATTATGAGTAATTATATCACAAACTGTTGTATTTAACCACAAGTAAAAGAAAGTTTATTTAAGGATGTTTACAATACTAAAAGTGAAGCTTACTTTGAATGTTTTGCACTGTTTATGCTTTATTTATTTACGGTTTGAACTTAAGTATGTGTAAATGATTAATATATTAATTAATATTTAATATATAATTTAACACAATCTATTAGGCATTGTCAGTATGATACACTGTATTTATGACAATTGTGACGAAATAAAGTAGATTTCACCTAAAAAGATTTCTAAAATAATAAATTTCAACCTTTCTTGCAAATTAAAATCCCGATGATGGCTATAAGTGACTTGTTTTAAATTATTAAAACAACTTAAGCTATTTATTTCCACGGACACATAGCGATAAAAGTTTTTTTTTAATATTCGTTTGGGGCATAAAGAGTTTTGCACATCATTAAGTTAAATACTTACTTTACAATATTCAAGGTGTGTTGAGACTTGTAATTTCTGCCTGAATTCATTTTTAGAAATAATTTGTTACAAATACAATTCAATCATGTTTTGACCATGGACTAGTAAGATTTTTTTTAATTAGTTTAAAACGGCTATAGGTTGTTTCATGTATTTGTAATTTTTTAAGTTATACTTTTATCAATAGGTGTATTTTTTGTTTTTTTTAAGGAAAATCAATTGCAGTTATCATCTCCTTGTATTAGGTATAATGAACGTTGTGTTAATTATAATTCCGACATATTTGTACAACTAAATTAAAAATTTCTCTAAAATATTTATTAAGTTTTAAAAACGTGATTTTTCTAATAATGGATCTGTCATTTGTTGGGTGTGTTACAGCACAAACGAATTAACCAGCTTTGTATGGGAGCAATGTTAATTCAAATCTGAGGTGGAATATTATTATTATTACTATTATTTTACAATAAATATTTTTGTATCGAAGAAATATAATAATTCAGATGTTAACACTTCTATCGTTTGTGAATACATTTTTTTAAATAAACAAACCCCTACTGTTCGCCAATATCTGAAAAATATTCTCTCTCTATTTATCTGTAAAAACCTAAAATCCCATAATGAAACTGTTGTTAGAGTAATAATTTCTGGAGGTCGGACGTACTGCTTTGGTCCATGGTTTGGTGAAATGTGAAGATTAATGAGACAAAACAGTGAGCTAAATAAAAGTAAAATAACTACATGGTTGAAACCTAAAATGGCAAGATATAGGAATAAACTTTAAATGTCTTTGTTATAAACTCAGTTTCTCTAAAACGTAAATAACGATTAGGGTGAATTTACATCACAAACAAAGTAAATTTTAGATTGTTTACATAATTATGTAAATGCTACTACGGGGTGGAATAGGTCATAATTATTAACGCATATTTCTACCTAGAGGTACATACTTTTAGAAACTGCTTTTTAAAAAAGTTCGTGAAGAATTTTTCAGCCCAAACCAATAGACCGATTTTAATCAAACCTGGTTTATGAGTAATTTTTCGTCATATAATATGTTTATTTTTATCTTTTCGTTACTAAACATATTATAAGATTTTATCACTTTTAACGATTATCAATAAAAACAAGGACTATTCACCCGAAAACGTAAATATTCAACAGGAAGTATCAAATGAAATTCCTTAAAAATATTTCTTTCTCCCATTTATAAAACAAAAGTAAAAAGTCAAAAACAGTAAAAAATGTGTCTGTGAAGAACGTAAATCGATTTTTAACACTAGTAGGCCTAAATAAGATGTTACTCAATTTATTTGTACCGGTTACTTTGATTTGCAACACTAACCTCTCTTTGAGTTTCCTTTATACCACTAACTGATCAAAACTAAAACAAAATGTAGATTTAACCGCTTACAGACTTATGTATTAGTGAAGGTTTCTATGAGGTTTGTGACCGTTCCTTCATTAAGTTAGAAGATATACATAATCTATTAGGGGATGTATTGAACCCTTACTGAATACTAAGTTATAAATAGTTTAGTTAGGTTAGGTTAGGTTAGGTTAGGTTTTATTGTTTTGCGTTTTTAAAAACAAACATTTATAAGTTTTTGTTCGAATTCAACCAAGGACAAACGTTTTTTCTGTATTATTTAGTTTATACAATGTGTGGTAAGTAGAAGGATATATATATATATATATATATATATATATATATATATATATATAATAAACGGTAGTTGGCAGGAGTAGAAAGAAGTTGGCGGGAATTATAAATAAATATTGAGCTTGACATGTGAGATAATAGAACAAAACTCGAATACAAGATCTCACAAAAACTACGTTTATTCAATCAAACGCGTTTCAACGACAAAGTCACCATCCTCAGTGATACATGAGCTACAATAACCATGAGATGAAACGTATTTTATGTGAGATCTTATGTTCTAGTTTTTGTTCTATATTGACGGGGCTTGTTGAATAGAAATGCAATTTTCGTGAAATTTAAAATTAATTACTACTTCAGACGTAAAAACTGGATTTCTCAAAATCGGTGCAACCGATTTCCTTAAATACTATGTAAAATGTGAATATTTATATCTCAAACTGTTGTATTACATCACAATTAAAACAAAGTTTTGTTTACTTGAGTATTTTTAAAATACCAAAAGTGAACCTTATCATCAATGTTTTACGCCGTTTATGCTCTTATCATCAATGTTTTACGCCGTTTATGCTCTTATCATCAATGTTTTACGCCGTTTATGCTTTATTTGTTTAAAGTTTGAAATTAAGTATGTTTAAATAAACAATACATGTAACATAATCTTGTAGGCATCGATACAATGTATTTAAGATAAAGGTCAAGAAAGCATGACATGTCACCTAAACTGTATCCAGTACGAGTAACCTAAGTTTATAACGTCCAACCTTCAGTGTGAAATAAAATCCTGGTGTAGCCAAAAAGATACAAACAGTTAAAACAACTTAAGCAATTTATTCTCAAGGGACGCTTAGCGACAAAACTTTTATAAATATCTATTTTGACCAGGGAGAGTTTTTGCACAACGTTAACCCTAAATAATTACATTACAGAATTCAAGGTCTCTTAAGACTTGTTACTTCCATCTGAACATGTTTTGCCGTTTTCAGAAGCTGTATTTGTCTTGTTTCGAATGATAATGTGTTTCAAATACGATTTAACTTGCAGTTTTTATCGTGGACAAGTTAACTACCATCATTTGTCGAACCGTTTCAAAATGGCTGCCTTTTTTCATATATTAGACAGTTATATAACTTATATTTGGTGCTAAGGTGTTATAAATATTCAAGTATTGAAGTTTTACTATAAAACTATTATATCTATTACTACTAAAATTGGCATTTCTTGAAAATATATGTTTCGAGATTTCAAGTTTTTACAAGTACTTATTTTAATGAAGATTTTGTTATCTGTGCGGAATTCTTCAGCTCAAACCTTTCGACCGAATTTAATCAAACTTAGTATGTGAGCAATTGATATTCTTTTTGTTACCAAAAAATATCATAAACACTTAGATTTTTAGGATTTAAACAATTATTATTACATTCTAAATTTTCGCTTCAGAGGGTGAAAAAAAGTGTACACTCCTTCTGAAAAATGTCAATTTTGGATTGATCAGTAAAAACAAAAACGTGTGTTATAAATAGTTTATAAAAATAACCTATCTGAAATGATTTTTGTTTAGGTGAGACCTATCCACTAATATTAATTAGAACTATTGTACCAAAACGTATATCACAGTTCAAGAGTAAAATTATCAAACAATAAGAGGACCTAATAGGTACTCTCTATAAAGTCAAAATTATTACCTATAGACATTTTATTCTTACTACAATGATTATAATGGAATGGACACTAATCAATGATTCAATGCACTCGTAAAACACCTACAGCTAGCAGTGATTGTGTTTGCCCTCATGAATATAATTCAATACCCAGTTACATTCTAGTCCAACTCCATTGTGTACTAACATTTGTGCCAATAAATTAATTTTACATTTGACCTCATAGAAACCATACTCTATTGTTAATCAATGGTATTGTCAATTGCCATTCAGATTTCCAATTATTTCTAGAAATTCTGTTCACATAAAACTTTCAAAATAGTAATATACTGATATCACAAAATTTTACGATTTCTTTGATTCCTTTTATATAATAAACAGGTACAAACTGGGGAAATATTTCTTTTTGTTTTTTCACAGCGTAAGCTTTGCTAAATAATAATATAATTAATAATTAAATTAAGTTTCTATTTGTTTTATGAGCTTATTTGTAAAATGAAAATAAACCTCTAAAAAATGTAAATCTCTTAAAAGTTTGATTATAAAATAAAAGTTTTGAATTATTGCACAAATTTTCTCACAAATTCATCCCGAAAATCAAGTATAATCCAACCAAAACCTTTCTTTACCACAGATGTCAATTCGGTCTTTATAATTGAAAAAGTGAAAATGAACCATGAATAAAATACATTTTGTCTACAGTTGTTGACAAAGTGGCATTTTGTTCATTTAAATTAGTTTGCAAAACAGCTGATTTCTCAACAGTTTCACTTTGCCCACTACTTGCACACTACTTTGCTCACTCCAAATGGCAACCGAACAAAACGAAATTTAGGTTAAGTTTTTTTGAATTGATTTATAATATACAGGAAATGTCCCGTATGTATGTTGGATTAATTCTTATATGTAAAATAACATAAATAAACAACAAAACAACGTTTTAAAGTTGAAAAAGGAAGTAATTATTCATGAAGATGACTAACAGTGTATGTACACGGAGAGTATTTTTCGTTTGCCGAGTTTTGAAGTTGGCAATCCCGTTTCCTCAACAATACACCTAAGTTATTTGTAATATTCATAAATATCCTCAGTTTTGACTTGAGAACTTCTACTCAGTGTTGATATGTTGTTTAGCACTACTGCTATATTTTGTGTAGTTAGTTTTAAAATATGGACAGTTCAGAGGATGAAAACCTGTCAAATATCCCTCCTAAATTAGCGGAAAAAGCTAACAACGTTGTACTAAATCTCCTTCCTGTCAAATCAAGGAAAAAGTACGACCGCCAGTATAAACTGTTTTTATCACAAAATAACAACTGTAGACAAAGTATAATGCGCAATTCGTGAGCAAAGTGTCTTTTTAAACTCGATAAAATTGACGCACTCGGTAAGCTTCGTGCGTCAATATTTTTCTCTAGTTAAAAAAAGTTCAACTTTGCTCACTAGTTGCACAAATAACTATTAATATGGACTGAACTTGTATTGATTGAGTCATACACTACTTTGTAAGGAAAATTGTATTTATTAATTTTATTTTTTCCAATTATTTATGATCCATATATATATATATATATATATATATATATATATATATATATATATTAATTACGATTTTTTCACACGGATTTATTTTATTAATCTGCAACTTTTACACAAAAATAAACGTTGTGAGTAGAGCCAATTTTTAGAAATTATATCTTACATAACTCCCTTCACAGTTTTTTGATTATTTATAATTAACTAAATAAACGACAGAACTGGACCAGGTCATAGAACAAATCACGTGATCGAGTTTGGCCAATCAGAACACTTTACTGTCGTAGCCTAGACTCTGCTGTTATCAATTGTGAAAATAAAACAAGTAGTGAGACCCGAAGGTTTGTGGACGTGATGTAAGCTTTTACAGGCAGTCAGAACGCTTTAGTACCGAATACTCCATTGTTACCAACTGTGTAAACGGTTTATTCTTAGAAGGAATAATTGTTTTACTTTTTTGCAAGTGTTATAAAATACCATAGCATGAGCTATAGAGATATTACGTATAATACTAAATATATTAATTATAATTCTATATAGGAATGAATCATCTTATTTATGTATGAACTTGTTGGAAATTTTTATTTCTTCGAGCAAAAACATAACTTAATTATTTGATACACATGTTTCTTCGTTCCTGTGTTTTGTAATCAATGGGGAACTGTAGGTATAGTTAATTAAATTTATTGTTTAGTTACACTACTTCCAGAGGCAATTCTTTTTTGCAGTCTAAATAAATACATCAAGTTTCAATTCAGCCATTTTATTATGAAAACATCTCTGTTGATTTTTTCGTTTCTTATTAATAAATGTTCATCTATTTGTCACTTTTTGATTTTTTATAATAATTAGCATCATCTACAAGTAATGTAATAATAGTTTTAAACCATTCAAGTTTAAGTTTAGGTTCCATTACAGAACGATACTCACCAGTAAATCCTCCTATGTAACCTCCTAACATACAACACCCTCGCGAATTTAATTAACAATGATTTATCGTTTATCTCTCAATCCCCTCACAAACCATTTCTCATCTCCTGACTTCCGTTTTGCTTTCATACATGTCTGCAATATCTTGGGGTCGTTTGTTTTGGTTTAGTTCAAACCAGAGTGGCATTACAGATCTTGGCGTTTAAAAAAATCGGAGATTAGGAGTTGTACTTGTCTCTAGTAATACACAATACTGAAGTATTCCCTTCATCTCTCCCTTTGTGTAATATAGAAAACAGCCTGGCAGGAATTAACTCTGGAGACTTGTTCCTTTAATTGAACAAGACCGAGATTGTACAAACGGGTCTGATATAATACAATCATAGTTTTATGATTTATTCATGAAATAAAACACAAATAAACTGTCTTTCTAAACGTGTCCTATTTACAATCAAACCTCTGTTATATAATAAAAGAACAATAATGTCCGTCTATGTGACTTTTTTAATAATAAAGTAGTTACTTACTTTATAATCATATGACGCGTTTCGGAACTCGTTCCATCTTCAGAAAATCGCTCTGCTGAGTGATTTGGATACAAACACAATGAGTTTTAAACCTCTGTTGTTTAAAGGGATAAACCTTGCAGTCATCATCGCCACTTGAAAGGAAGAAAAAAAGGAAGGTAATAACGTAAAATAAACACCCCTAGTCCTTGAATAATCTATTAGCGTCAGGGTCGTTTGGGGGCAAGAGTTGGTCCAGAGTGATGTGATAGGGTGTGATGAGAGAATGATCTACAAACAACACTACATGAAATAAATGTATAGGATACGTGCCCTCAAGTTTGCCATCACCTATAGCTTACATGGAGACTTGTACTACTGAACTCCTTACGCTAAGTAATAAAGTCATTTTCTAAATATTTTCAAATGATAAGGTATTTAATAATTAAACTGATAAAAAGATGGATGGTAAGTTGTATTTCGTTATAGCAGACATAAATTCAAGTGTCTTAATCTCTCGATGAAAAAATCTGATTTTTATAGATGCAAACCTTGAAATAAATTGTTTATATTAAATTGTAAAATTTCATATTTACACAGTAGATAATATGTACTAATAGATACAATATGGTGTAAACTGGTAATAATAAACTGCTATTGGCTACTCGTTTCGCGACGGTGTTTCTACGTTTACACCCTATCTTACTTATAATACCAGTCCTACTACAACCAACAACGATGTTAAAAGTAAGATGTGTTTAATCAGTAATGAAATATTTTAATCAAACGTAAACTAAACCTTACACAGGACAGAAAGTTGGATTAAAATTAAATACTCGATACTTGGTTTGTAAGTTTACAGATAGATAGATGCTTCGTTTTAGATTTGTAAAGATTATGGTATTAATCATTGTTCCACGACACTCACAAAACACCTGTAACCATTGATTGTGTCTGCTCATGTGAATATATTTCAAAACACAGTTAGATTCTACACCAACTTCGTTGTGTTGATAGCTTCAAATTTACAAAAAAATTTTTTAAAAAAATCTACTTTTTTTCGTTCATTTAGAAAACTAATATCAATATACCATGTGTCCAAAAAGTCCCACCCCCTCTCTTATTTTTTTATAATTGGAAATAGACAGATTTTCTATGGGGAAAGTTTAGATAACCAGAGGAGGATTTTTTTGAAGTATCAAAATTTTCAACCCTAACCCCAAAATGGGGTAGTTTGGCGGTAAGTCAAGAATTTTAAATAGCAACCCCTATTGAGTGATACCTCATTTTAAAGGTCTTTTCAAAATAAGAATAATGGCGAAAACTAGAGGTATCTAAGTTACATTTCCGGTGTAATTAATTATTAACGTAAAATTCACAATTCGATTGGTCGCTATGTTGGTTAGGATGAACTTAGACACCTCTAGTTTGCGCCATTATTCTTATTTTTAAAAGACCTTTAAAATGAGGTATCATTCAATAGGGTTTGCTATTTAAAATTCTTGACTTACCCCCAAACTACCTCGTTTTGGGGGTAAGGGTTGAAAATTTTGATACTTAAAAAAACTCCTCCTTTGGTTATCTAAACTTTCCCCAAAGCAAATCTGTCTATTTCCAATAATAAAAAAATAAATAAGAGGGGGTGTGACTTTTCGGACACATGGTATAAAAGCTGCAAAAGTCCAAATGAAATAGCATTTGTATTGTAGAACAAAAGTGCAAAAAAAAATTAAAAAATTTCTCACTCATCCATCCCCAAAACTAAATAAATAACAACAGAAATTATTCATCACCAGAAATGTTGGTTCTGTATAAGTCAAAAAGATAAAATGTATCATCACCTCCGTATTTGGAAAAAATATATTTAAATCAAGCCTAAACTTGCTTTACTTGTATCTTAAAGCGCACCCTAAGCATACATTTTATTTGATTAAGGAAGGAGTAATGATGCCGATCGACGTACCTTTTTATTGTTGCGCCAATTATTCTTGCTCCATAATATTATTTTGTTATTGACCATTTATAACATTGCTTCTTCCTGCTTAATGATAAACAATCTATATGGTAGCAACATAACTGCTCAAATCATTGCAATCCACTAAAGTAATTATTAGTCACTTTTTACTTAAGTCAAAAAAAAAAAAAATTGGTTGTCATCTTTTCTAAAATGTGGTTCGTGTATTATCCATAATAATAAATGTCGCCATTGAGGCTGGTATAAGAGACGTAATTTCTCAAAATCGGAACCACCTATTCTAATCAAATTTAAAAAAAGTATAAGTAATTAAAATATATGTCTATTTACTACAGTTTATTATGATTTATTTAAATCAGTAACCGCTCATTGAGTTTCTCTTCGTAACTAACTTAACCTAAAACAACATTTAGGTTTCTTGCCTTAAATATTTATGTATTATTAGACGTTCCTATGTAATTTAGCTACCAATTGATTGCTTTTATTCTTTTACGTTGTTTAAAATAATCATTTTGGTTTAATTAAAGTAGTAGCTAAGTGAATCATTTAAAAGTTGTTGTTAGAATTCCACTCATAACGAAGTTTTTGTCTGTGCAATTTAGTTCTTTTCAAATAGTGGTAACTTGGTGGGGGGGGGCAATTATAATTTTTTTTTTAATCTCTATAAATCTTTACAGTTTATTATGATTTATTTTCAACGATAACTGCAGTTTAAGTGTCCCTTGTACTACTAACTGACCTAACCTAAAAGAAAGACTAGCTTTCTTCTCTTAAAGTTTCTTTTATTAGTGTAGGTATCTAGGAGGTTGTGAACGATGATTCATTAAGTCAAGACAAATACATAATGTATTAGGGGTTGTAAATGTACCCTTTGTAATACTTAGTTACAAATAGTTTGGTTACTTAGTTACAAATTCGTACACGTTGTTTAAAACATATTTTTTTGTTTTAATTAAAGACTATTTGTGGTTGATTGATTCATTTAATAGATGTGGTTCGAATCCCACTAAGTACGAAGATTTTTCTGTGCAATTAAGTTGTTTCCAACTAGTGGCAAGGTGGTAGGGGCCCAGCATAAATAAACGGTGGTGTGCTTGAGTGAATTTCGATCCGATTTGTTAGTGTAATTTTCTATTCAACCGTCTATCTTAAAAACGGGTAATTCTCAATATCGTGGCAACCTATATCTGTAAAATTGTCGTAAATTATGAATATTTATATTTCAAAATGTTGTAATAAAACACAAGTAATCATAGTTAAGTTACTTGAGTATTTTTAAAATACGAAAAGTGAACCTTAATATAAAGTTATTGCATCGTTTATGCTCCATGTGCTTCCGTTTTGAACTTAAGTATGTTTGCATATTTAAGTGAATAATACGTTTAACATAATCTTATTGGCATCGACAGGATGAAACATAGTATTTTAATAGTGGTGAAGAAATAAAGCAGAATTTACCTGACCCGTATTCTTATGAATTACCGAAATTAATAACTTCCTGGTAAAGCATAAAAGATACAACAGTTAAAACGACATAAGCACTTTATTCTCGACAGACACCTAGCGACAAAATATTACAAATATCTTCTTGGGGGAAGGGAGAGTTACGCACAATTAGCTTACATAATTACTTTACAGAATTCAAGGTCTCTTGGGACTTGTCACTACTGTCTGGACAGGTTTCGTCGCTTTTAGAAACTGCAATGTCTTGTTTTGAATGATCATTTGTTATAAATACGATTTAGTTTGGATTTGTGTTCATGGAAAAGTTTGTTAACTAGTAAGATTTATCATACCAATGCAAAATGACGTGGTTTTTACATATATTATTATTTTATTTTTTTTTATCTAAAAATGTTTGACTATAATAATTCAGTTATATCTATTAATACTGAAATTTGTATTTTCGAAAATATCCATTTCTGGATATTTTATGTTTCATATTCACAACTAAACAGTTTTCATTATGTTTTGGAGTCCGATGAGAAAAGGATTTGGTCAGGAGAGACCTCATGGGAAGTACGAAAAAGAAGGACCTAGCACAAAACTACATGAAAAAAGGTGTTGATCCAGATAATTTCGTTCGAGATTGCCAAGCCTGAGAGCATACATAAGCACTTGTACTATATTATATGTTGGTGTCCAAAGGGTGTCTTGTTTGGCCATCACGGGTGCCATGGGGTCTACACCAATAGTTACCTTGAATGCTCTACTGGATCTCCCTCCCTTAGGGGTTTATATTCAGGGACAGGCCAGGGTGAGTGCATGTAGACTGCAGCAAACGGGTTGCTGGAGAATGAGATGGCCAGCGATTGGACACTGCAGGATCAATCAAGTGGTCAACAAGGAAGTGTTAGACATGCCCTCAGATCACATAATATTTAATGTTTCGTTAGATAAGCCATTCAAGACGAAAATCTTCTCTAGGGAAGAATGGGAGTATGGAAAGAGGTTATATAACGAGCAGGTCTGGTTTACAGATGGCTCGAAAACGGAGATGGGTACGGGGGTGGTATAAATGGGATCAACCCAGAGAGCTCCACCGTACTGCGCCTAGGCAAGCATGCTACGGTTTTCCAAGCAGGATTAGGAGCAATCTCTGAATGCATCAAGGAGAATCTAAGAATGGAATACAAAGGTAAGAACATTCTGATCTTTCCAGACAGTCAAGATGCAATTAAGGCACGACTAAAGTAAAGCCGAAGCTGGTATGGGACTGCATCTCATCATTGATAAAGCTTGGTCAGGTGAATACGGTCACTGTGGGCTGGGTTCCTGGCCATTCAGGTATCGATGGAAACGAGAGAGCAGATTAGTAGAGTCTGCGACGGTTGGGCACAAAAATGGTGGGGGAACCCCCTTTGCCCCTTGGCCCCCTCCCCCTTTGCCCCTCCCCCTTTGCCCCCCCTCCTTGCCCCTCCCCCTTGGCCCCTCCCCTTGCCCCCTCCCCCCTGCCCCTCCCCCTTGGCCCCTCCCCCTTTCCGCCATTTTGTTGCCCCCACCTGGTAGACGTCATTGCCCCTCCCCCTGGAGACGCCATTTTGTTGCCCCCTCCCCATTGCCCCCTCCCCGTTGCCCCTCCCCCGCACACCATTTTGTTGTTTTACCCAATCCTTGCTCACCATCCTCCTGGAGACGCCATTTTGTTGCCCCCATTGCCCCCTCCCCGTTGCCCCTCCCCCGCACGCCATTTTGTTGTTTTACCCAATCCTTGCCCACCACAGACGCCATTTTGTCCCCCATACCCCTCGCCCCCGCCTGTGACGTAATGCATTGCACACGTAATTTGCTGTTTCCCCCTCCCCACCATCCATCAGTGACGTAAATTTTTTCTTCCCTAGTGGGATTCGAACCTGTGAAGTTAAGATTTGAAGGCAGACACGCTACCGACTGAGCTATCATGCACAGTATTACAAATTGTATATTTAATGTATTATATAAGTCACCATGTTGTTGAGTACACCCATACCCCCTCCCCCTGCCCCGACTGTGACGTAATGCTACCAGTCGTAGGTAAGAAAGTGGGGGGTCGCTTTCGGCTGTTTCGGCTACCATTCCAAGGTCACAGGTGTGTTTAGACAGGTTCTGACTGGTCTAGCCGGATTGGTTCGGAAGGTAGACACAGCTATTACAAGGACACAAACACAAATCCGTACCGTAAGGCGTACCGAGTTTTTCGCGCGCGCGCGAAAAACTCGCGTACGCCTTACGGTACGGGTATAGCTCGTACCTCGAGGTTGTAAGGTAAGGGCCGGGGGTTCCGACCCAACGTTTGACCCACTGTCTACCAGGGTGTAGCACATGTGTTTATGTATCGTGTTAAACCTAAAAGAATGTTAACCTAGACTTATTAAAGTTCCTACTTTTGCCTAAACCTATGCTTACCACAGCCCACACGGGTGTTAGTTTTGTCACTATTTTACAACCGAAATATATTTTTACCAACCGAAATATACTTTTCCAACCGAAATATACTTTTAACAACCGATTAACCAACCAAAATATACTTTTACCAACCGATTTACCAACCGAAATATATTTTTACCAACCGACTTCCCAACCGAAATATACTTTTACCAACCGATTTTCCAACCGAAATATACTTTTAGCAACCGATTTGTCAACCCAAATCCCCCACCACCTCCCAACAGAGCGCGTGTGCGTTGAAGTGACAGCATTGGCCGAGAAGCGAGCATTGAACGGGTCACGTGATGGAATAACCGGGGGTCAATTCCCTTGACTAAACAAAAGTAGTGTCCACAGTCGGGTTACTGGCAGTGTAGCACGACCAGAGTTAAAACAAGGTGACTCACACGACTACTTGAAAAGAGCTATGGAGCCAATTTACATTGTTTCCTCGCAAAGTAGGGAGACGAAAAAATTTCGTACTGTAAGGACTAAAATTCAGTTTAAATTTCATCCACCACCCGAGAATGTGACGGAAATTGATTGGATAAAAAGAGGCTTTGAATGTTTGGTAGACAAAATGAAAAATGGATCAGCTGATGGTGATTTGTTGGGCTTTACGTTTACTAGTCTCAATTTTAAAACAAAGACACCTGGATACGTTGCTTTTCGTAAAGCTTCCGACATCTCTGCGGATCTTTTATGGACAATATTTGGCGGATTAATCCAAAGCAACGGTGAGGCGGGAACAAGCAGCGATAATTTCGAGGTTACGTGCACAAGAGTATCTCCAGGAAATAAATAGTGCCACCAATCTGTAATGACATTCATTTACATAATGGATGTAAGACGAGCCATTGCGGCGGAACTTCACAAGCCCGCGCGAAGAAATTTCAAAACCCGAGGTGTGACGCTGAAAGGAGTTAATGACCTTTATCAAGCCGATCTTGTGGAAATGATTCCATATGCTAAGGAAAACCAAGGCTACAAATATATACTGACTATGATAAATTGTCTAACAAAATTTGCGATTGCGTTACCACTAAAGACAAAGTCTGCTCTAGACGTATCTATAGCGCTAGAACCGATACTGAAAAAACATCCTATGATTAACTTTCAGACCGATCAGGGGAAGGAGTTTTTCAATACGCATGTGAAAAGATTAATGAAAAAATACAATATAAATCACTACGCCACTTTTTCAGACAAGAAAGCGTCTATGGTGGAGCGTCTGAATCGTACTTTGAAAAATATAATGTGGCGTGAATTTACGGCACGCCGTAGTTACGAGTGGTTGGAGCTGCTGAAAAACGTAGTAAAGACATACAATAACACTGTGCACAGCACTATTGGCATGAAACCCGCTCAAGTGTTGAAAAAGCATGAGAAAATGTTACTGGACAAAATAGCACGCAAGAGTACAAAAGCACTGGCGCGATTTAAAGTGGACGACAAAGTTAGAATATCGAAATTTAAAAAGACTTTTGCTAAAGGATATCTACCCAACTGGACAAACGAAGTGTTTACCGTGTACGCTGTTGTACCGACCAATCCTGTAACGTACATTCTACAAGACTCGAAAGGTGACATTCTGAAAGGAGGGTTCTATGCCGAAGAATTAAGCGAGTCAAAGATCGGCAACGTATATCTTGTTGAAAAAGTATTACGCAAAAAGGGTAACAAAGTACTGGTGCGGTGGTTAGGGTTTGACAAGGAACACGATAGTTGGATTGATAAAACCAAGCTTGTTGTTTAGGTATTTAATAGGATAACACTGTTAGTTTTCCACAGTATTTAGACAAACGTTGCGTAATGCGTTTAAAAAACACAGTGGATAAACTACGTGTAAGAAACTTTGACGTTGTTGCAGGAGGTGGCTCAACAATGCACCGACACAGTTCCTTATTACCAAACACAGTTCGATCTATAGTGTGCGGTCCATCAAACAGTGGCAAGACTAATGTGCTATTTAATCTGCTCTTCAATCCAAATGGCCTGAAATTTGCCAACGTCTATGTATTTTCTAAATCACTCCAGCAGCCAAAGTACAAGTTTTTGGAAACTATACTGGGAAATACCAAAGAAATTGGTTATTACACATTCACTGACAACGAAAATGTCATCCATCCTAGTGAAGCGGAGCCAAATTCGATAATAATATTTGACGACATAGCTTGCGAGAAACACGACAATATACGTAACTATTTCACCATGGGACGTCACAATAATATAGATTCCTTCTACTTAGGACAGACGTACAGCAGGATTCCCAAACAATTGATTCGAGACAATGCCAATCTCTTGGTCCTTTTCAAGCAGGACGATCTCAATTTACGACACATTTACAATGATCACGTAAACACTGACATGGTGTTTAGTGCATTTAAAAACATTTGTGCATCCGCGTGGAAAGATAAACATGGATTCGTTGTAATAGATAAGGACAGTGAACCGGAGAATGGAAGATTTAGAATTGGTTTTGATCGAATTGTAACAGATTTTTAAGGTACAAAAGGCTTGATACTTGCAACAAACGTCATTCTACAAGATGTCCGGGAAGAGAGAGCATCTAACGCTGGAGATAGCCAGATTGCGCAAGGCTATAAAGAAAAAGTACAGACAGTTGAGGTACGGAGAGGTCGAAGAGGAACGAATGTATACTAAGAAATACACACCGATAATTAAAGAGTTGCAGAAGAGTGGAGTGTTTTTGCCGAAACAAGAAATTAAACCCGAAGAAGAAGAAGAAGAGTTGGATGAAAAGACGGAAATAGCGAATGAGTGGAGCAGCGAGAGTGAGGAAGAGAAAAATGAAGAGTGGGGGGAAGTACCGGCTACTCCCAGTGTTGATTTTGTGGATACCGAAATAATTGCAGAGACTCCGGACCGACCGCAGCCCAGTGTAAGGGAACTATTGTCAACACCTGTAGGGCAAAGTGAATCTGAAAAATGGGTAAACAGTACTTTCGCACATCCACTGGCACGAAAATATATGCTCAAAATGATTAAAGATACCACCGGTAGTCAGAATATAGATCACAGTTACGGGCCGAAAATCGGAGCCGACTCTATGATGATCGGTAACAAGACTCTTCAGTTGTCGGACGATGGTGAGATTATAATTGACGGAGTTCACTATAAAGGGACGCCCGGATTGTACGAGTTGGTGTTTAAGCGTATACCCGATGATGACATATATACCGAGGCCGATTTACGAGCGTATAGGGATATCTGTGTGAGATCCAGTGCACACAAAAGATTATACGATCCGAACGGACAAGTTAATCGTAACAAATCTATGAAATATAGAAACATTATAGAGCAGTTATTCCCTCCTAAAAAAGTTAGCGGTAGAGGATATTCATACTGGGACGATCCGAATGAGTTGTGTGACAGACTGAGACATTTGTTGGCATCTCACGATGCAGGACACACGGGACATGCAAATGAGATAGCTTCTATTATAGAAGAACTAAAAGAAGCTGGAATTATAAAAGGCGCTGGAATTGCAAAAATTAGAACATTAATACGATGAGTGTCGACAAGTTTGGACGTTATAAGAGTGGCGGCTCCAACGGAAAAATAGGTCCTAAAGGTGTAGGGTTTAACCTTACACCAGAGGGAGACTATGATATAGGAGGTAAATTGTTACATAATGTAGCTACAGCACGCTCTGAAACCGATGCGGTCACCCTTAACCAATTAGAAACAAAGTGTTTAATGTTTGATGACAAGAGGAAACGATATGACGCAAGCTGGAGACCTGTAGGCGGTTTAGCTAAACCGAAAGACCATGATGATGCTGTGACAAAAGGATATCTCGAATCGTTGATACCAGTTAAACTAAATAGTGGCTATGACTTTAAAAGTTATCGTCTACAGGATATTGGTACTCCTCTAGAGGAAGGCGATGGCTTAAACGTGAAATATGCTAGAATGTACTTTATTGGGAAAAATTCGCACAATAAATTTGACGCTCAAAATAGCTATATATGCAATGTAAAAACCCCAATACACGCGGAAGACGCAGCCAACAAATACTATGTGGACAGCAAAGTAATACCGTTGAACAGTAACGGTTGGAACTGTGGCGGTAAAAAACTGTCCAACGTGAAGGATGGTACTAGCAGCTTGGATGCAATCAACTTTCAACAGCTTGAAGAATTGATGACGTTGATTATAGATCGTGCTCTACTCAGAGATAAAACAAAAGACTGCTTTGATGCCTCTTCAAAACGTATTTGTAATATTGCCGACGGTGTTACGGATAGTGATGCCATCACACGAGCCCAATTAGTACAGGCTATTAAAACAACTGTAGCTGAATCATTAAAAGCATGCAGTAAGAGAGTGAACACATTAGACAACAAATGGCGAAAGGAATTGATTGATCTCGCACATATGATTAAAAAGCAATATAGTAAAGTCGATACTCCTAAAGATACATTTAGTCATTGGCGTATGGTGTGGAGCGACGACACCATAAATACGTTGCAACCTTGAGTATTGATTCAGTATAGAAATGGCAAAGGGACGAACAACATCAAAAAGAGTCAAAAAGGGGCGTGGTCTCGTTTCTGGAATTTTAAGCGTTGGTGATAAGGTTTTAAACAAGGCTATAGATCTATTGCCTGTAGAACTCCATTTACCCTCTTACAACTATTGCGGTCCGGGTACAAAACTAGCCGAGAGGTTAGCCCGAGGTGATAAAGGAGTAAATCCGCTGGACGAAGCGTGTAAAGAGCACGATATAGCGTACAGCAAATACAGTGATTCGGAGCATCGTAGAGAAGCGGACAAAATTTTAGCAGAACGGGCTTGGAGTCGAGTCAAATCGGGTAACGCGTCTATGGGTGAACGGGCAGCAGCGTGGGCTGTAACAACAGCCATGAAAGCGAAATCCAAATTGGGAGGTGGGAAAAAGTCGAAACGTCTCTTGTTGGGTGGGGCATTGTATCTCAATCCGTATCAAAAAGGCAGCGGTCTGTATCTCAAACCATATGCAAAAGGCACTGGCTTGTATCTCAAACCGTATCCAAAAGGCAGGGGACTAAAAGGCAGTAGCAAAACCAAGAAGAAGAAGATCAATAAAAAAAAAGTTTGATTGATTCATTACCAAACAGACCGTTAACAAATATAGATTTAGAAAAATATGCCGTGAGGATACCGTATTTCAGAGGTGTTTTTATGAGGGACAATCTTCCCCCGATGGGACCGTTGAAAAACGAATCCGCCATTGTCAACCTCGATAGTAGCACGGGTGAAGGTACACATTGGGTGTGTTATAAAAAGCGCGGTGAAAATGTAGAGTATTATGACAGTTTTGGAAATCTTAGACCTCCACTCGAACTGACTAGATATTTTGGTTCCAACGCTAATATTCACTATAATTACAAGCGACATCAAAGTTACACTTCAGTCGTATGTGGACATTTGTGCTTAAAGTTTCTATTATCATGAGTATTGTTTTAAACGGAAATAGTTCTACACTTTGGTGTGATTTCTTTCCACCGATTGATCTATCCTATGGAGAGTGGGAAATCGGTCTCATTGATCTTGCTGTGTACAATTCCATTCCCAATATCGAAGAAGGAATTAACAATAAATTGTATCTCGGTGAAGATCAAAACGATAATTATGAAGTGACCGTTAATATACCGACAGGTTCGTACGAAATTGAGGATATTGAAAAATATATCAAATCACATCTGTCGCCGGAGATTGCATTTTCGCTCAAGCCGAACAATAACACACTTAAAGCGGAACTTAAGTGTTCAAAGACTATTCATTTTAAGGACGGATCTATCGGAAAATTACTCGGTTTCAATAATGGGGATTTATCAGCCAACCGAAAACACGAATCTGAGCTCCCCGTCGATATTATAAGAGTGAATGTTATTAGAGTTGAGTGTAATATTGTAACTGGGTCATTTCAAAATGGAAAAGAGTCACACAATATACACGAGTTTTACCCACAAGTGGCTCCGGGGTACAAGATTGTCGAAATACCGACGACTGTAATATATTTACCCGTCAACGTGAAAACCATTCATAACATCACCGTAAGCCTTAGAGATCAGAACGGAGTACCTATAAATTTCCGAGAAGAATCGGTTTCTGTCCGATTGCATTTACGTAGAAATGGGTCTCGTATTTAATGGACAACGTTATAAGAACAGTATCAGTGTACGTTCAAACTCGACAGAGTTAACAGCTAGAAATATTCGTTTTCTCTCAGCTTTGGGATTTAAAGTGAAAAATGGATCTACTGGCAATAGATAGTGCAGCAGAATACAATGACGTCATCAGTGGTCTTGAATATCATTCGCACAGACCTTATGCGTCGTCAACGTACGGTAATAACGATGAAATTCGTATTCCCATAAATCAACAGGACGTGATCACAGCACCGTTTGGTAGTATATTGCATATAAAAGGAACAGTGAGCGGTACAAAAGCGGACGGCACTGCTGCAACGGTGAAATTGGTCAACAATGCCGTAGCCTTTCTATTTGACGATATTAGATACGAATTTGCCGGTAGCGAAGTGGACCGTACGAGAAATGTCGGAATTTCCAGTACACTGAAAAATCTGTTGTCGTTGCGAGAGAGTGAGAAGAATAAATTCAGCAACGCAGGATGGTTGGGAGCCGGTGGGATGGCTACCGTTTCAAACTTTTCCCTCTCTGTACCATTGAAGCTGTTGATGGGCTTTTTCGAAGACTACCAACGGATTGTAATGAACGTAAAACAAGAACTAGTGCTCTTACGTTCGGCCTCCGATTTGAACGCTGTATACAGTGATGATGCTGCATCCGTTAATCTAAAGATAACTAGTATACACTGGAGAGTGCCTTATGTGACGGTTTCAGATTCACTCCGATTGAATCTTTTGAAAATGATCGAAAGAGACGAACCTGTCCATGTTCCGTTTCGTAGTTGGGAGTTACACGAGTATCCATTAGTGCCGCAAACCAATCAGATTTCGTGGACAATTAAAACCGCTAATCAGCTGGAAAAACCACGCTATGTTATTCTAGCCTTTCAAACAGATAGAAAAAATAAGATCAAAAAGGATGCCTCCGTGTTTGACATGTGCGGCCTTTCAAATTTAAAACTCTATCTAAATTCACAGTATTTTCCTTACGATAATATTAACGGCGATATTTCCACAATGTACGAAATGTACCATAGATTCCAAGAATCGTACTATACGCACGAGTCCTTGCCCAGTCTAGATTTACAATCTTTTACAAATTGTCCTCTCTTTGTAATCGATTGTTCAAAACAGAACGATTCTATTAAATCAGGTCCCGTGGATGTCAGACTAGAAATAGAAACTTCTGCTAATATACCAGCCAATACAACAGCCTATTGTCTCATTTTACACGACTCGCATATTGTGTACAATCTCCTTACAAGCACAGTGAAAAAGGTTATGGAATAGATGCGCATGCGCACAGTCTCTCTCTTATAACACGATACCACTCGACGGTCCAATCATTCGCTGACGGGACATCATGTGCACCACATACCCAGGAGTCGTTCACGCTTTCCTCAGGCTCGTGCCTAGGGATAGATTATCTGATTTAGAGGACTTGATTGACACGCTATATTCATTCGAGCCTAATGAAATAGAAGATAAGTTGACCTTGGCATTCACAGACTACCTCTACGAAAACGATAAATTTCATGTCGAATGGTCACAAGTATCGGAACACGTCCATACAGCTTTAAAGAGTCGGCTATCTTCGGGTAACATCGTCGGCTGTTCTACAGATTCGGTTTACGTTTTAGTAGGTGGGGTGGGGGTGGTTTATCGTAGCCATTACTGTGTCACTTGTAGAGAGGAGGATATAAGCGATGAAAAATACTATCAATTCGATTTCGATGATCCTCGTCTACACGAGTTCCCATTGGTTCAAATCGAACCGGAACTAGAAGAAGGTTGTTTCTACTATCAAAGTAGTCAGTTGTAACTTCCTCCGTCAGTCGAGACCATGGATCCGAGCAGGATGGACGTGGAGAGAGCTCCTACCAAGCGTCAGGTACCACCTAACCTCCCTTTGGGATTTTTTCTTAAATCTGTTCATTTCTTAAACAGCGAGTGCACTAAATTCATAGCAACCGGTATATTCCAACATACAGGTTTCGGTCTTGGACTTTTAGTGCAAGCTGGTAGAAAATTTGTTTTCTTCAATCACCTAATACTCGAAGAATTATCACTTCATTTAAAATCTATAACGGCTGCTATCAGCGATAAGAGAACGTGTAAATTCAATCTGACTATCGGTGACGTAATATTGCGCAATATTTTCGGCAAACGTTACGTTCAATTGTACGACGGGCAACATTGTATGACCTTGAACGCCGACGAATGGAAGCTACTGGAGGAGAGTATGCCGCTCGTGTCCAGACGTGTCGCCGAATTGTTTTATATCGAGAAAGATTTACGCTCGTACATCATTGAGGTCTTGGCCAGCGACGAGCTCGTATCTAGCACTCTCCCCGAAGCGGACAGACTGTACGACGAAGTGAGCTTGTTTAAAAAACATGCAAGTGGCGGTAGTTGAATTTCACGCGTTTCACGATAACGATAACAAGTATATCGTCAAAGAATTGGCAATCGTCGGTGATCATTTTCACAGTATCACGGTGTTCAAACCGCCGTACAATTTTTCCCTACTTAACGATAAATCGCAAAGATCGGCTCGTTGGTTACAATCTCGTTTCCACTATATCAGATGGGATGAAGGAGGTGTACCTTACAACGAGGACACGATACGCACTTTGTGCAAACCTTTTGCAATAATTTTTACCAAAGGATTGGAAAAGGCTCAATTTCTGAGACAATTTCACCCGTGCGTGATGGAATTACCTCAGGAGGAGAAATTCTCCCATAGTGGAGACATTAAATGTTTATTACCACAACATAATAGTAACTTAGATAGTAAATGTGCACTAAAAAGTGCTAAAAGTTATTACGATCTACTACTTGCCTAAAAGACGCGGGGACGGTATGAAGATACCCGACCGGCATCTGTGTGTGTGTGTGTGTGTGTGTGCCCTCTGGCGTGGACCTAAAAATCCCGCAAGGCCGTATGGAGGTCCCTGGAGCGGAGTTGATTCTCCCGTAAACCTGTTTGAAGGTCACTGGCGCAGTCGAAAGACTTGATAAACCTTGAATGAGACACAATATTGGGCAAGAGGTACAAGTAACAACTTTTAAAAAACAAAAAAAAAATAATAAAAAATAAAAAAAATTATAATAAAAATAAATTTAAAAAAAAAAAAATAATAAAAAAAAATGGGGACCACAGTTTTGTAATGGAGTGGTGGTCACAGGGAATAGCGATGGATTGGAGCTATTACCACAAGGGGGTAAGCCTTCTGCTTACCCCCGGCTTGTAATGTGGGCTCTGTTATGGCTTCACTGTACCGGATGACGGTTCCAACCCCGTGAAAACACAGAGGACAAGCTTATTTTAACGAATTATTTTCTGCTTTTTCAGATAATGGAATTGTGTAAGACGCTGGAATCCTACGTGTGCTGTGGTAACGCATGTAAGAAAATCAAAATAAAAGATCTGGTGTTTTGTACAAAACCAGATTGTTACGGAAACCTGTGCACTTGTTTGCTTGCCGACTGCCGCTCAAGGAAGTCGTACAGTGTTCCAGTAATAGTACCTGAACGGCCTCAACATTTGACCGGGTACTGTTGTGCTAACAAATGTTTTAAAGCACCCGAATGTCAAGTTGACGGCCTGGCATGTACAAAGTGTCAGGCATTCAGCTTTTGCCATTGTAGGTGCAGGTATTGGAACGTACCGGTAATGGATCTGTACAGCTTATCTACGACAACCACTGTTGGCACAGGAACTGTCTCGACATCGGACCAGTGTTATAGTTGTTGTGTACTGAACTGTCAAAAGTTTTATATTAAAGACTTATTATTTTGTAAACAGTCAGACTGTCATGGTGACTTGTGCAGGTGTATGTTTCGGAGATGTAAATATAGGAATGTAATGTTGTAAGTTTGTGTGTGTGACTCTCTATGTAAAAACCCATAAGATTAAAAAAAAAATCTGAGGGCAATGGATTGGTTGGGTAGTTGACTCAACTCTGTGTTTATTCTCGTTATTATTATAGTACTCTTTAATGTAACTTTTTAAACTTATTGAGAGAGAGAATACATTATTAAAACATCTACACGTTTTCATATTATTGTGTGAGTCACCTTGTTTTAACTCTGGTCGTGCTACACTGCCAGTAACCCGACTGTGGACACTACTTTTGTTTAGTCAAGGGAATTGACCCCCGGTTATTCCATCACGTGACCCGTTCAATGCTCGCTTCTCGGCCAATGCTGTCACTTCAACGCACACGCGCTCTGTTGGGAGGTGGTGGGGGATTTGGGTTGACAAATCGGTTGCTAAAAGTATATTTCGGTTGGAAAATCGGTTGGTAAAAGTATATTTCGGTTGGGAAGTCGGTTGGTAAAAATATATTTCGGTTGGTAAATCGGTTGGTAAAAGTATATTTTGGTTGGTTAATCGGTTGTTAAAAGTATATTTCGGTTGGAAAAGTATATTTCGGTTGGTAAATCGGTTGGTAAAAATATATTTCGGTTGTAAAATAGTGACAAAACTAACACCCGTGTGGGCTGTGGTAAGCATAGGTTTAGGCAAAAGTAGGAACTTTAATAAGTCTAGGTTAACATTCTTTTAGGTTTAACACGATACATAAACACATGTGCTACACCCTGGTAGACAGTGGGTCAAACGTTGGGTCGGAACCCCCGGCCCTTACCTTACAACCTCGAGGTACGAGCTATACCCGTACCGTAAGGCGTACGCGAGTTTTTCGCGCGCGCGCGAAAAACTCGGTACGCCTTACGGTACGGATTTGTGTTTGTGTCCTTGTAATAGCTGTGTCTGCCTTCCGAACCAATCCGGCTAGACCAGTCAGAACCTGTCTAAACACACCTGTGACCTTGGAATGGTAGCCGAAACAGCCGAAAGCGACCCCCCACTTTCTTACCTACGACTGGTAGCATTACGTCACAGTCGGGGCAGGGGGAGGGGGTATGGGTGTACTCAACAACATGGTGACTTATATAATACATTAAATATACAATTTGTAATACTGTGCATGATAGCTCAGTCGGTAGCGTGTCTGCCTTCAAATCTTAACTTCACAGGTTCGAATCCCACTAGGGAAGAAAAAATTTACGTCACTGATGGATGGTGGGGAGGGGGAAACAGCAAATTACGTGTGCAATGCATTACGTCACAGGCGGGGGCGAGGGGTATGGGGGACAAAATGGCGTCTGTGGTGGGCAAGGATTGGGTAAAACAACAAAATGGCGTGCGGGGGAGGGGCAACGGGGAGGGGGCAATGGGGAGGTGGGGGTGGTGGGGCAAGGGGGAGGGGCAAGGGGAGGGGCCAAGGGGAGGGGTATCACAATGGCGTCGGGCAACAAAATGGCGGGCAGGGGGAGGGGCCAAGGGGGAGGGGGCAGGGGGAGGGGGCAAGGGGAGGGGCCAAGGGGGAGGGGCCAAGGGGAGGGGCAAGGAGGGGGGGCAAAGGGGGAGGGGCAAAGGGGGGGGGGGCAAAGGGGGAGGGGGCCAAGGGGCAAAGGGGGTTCCCCCACCATTTTTGTGCCCAACCGTCGCAGACTCTACTCAGATTAATTAACCAGGATAGATTCAGAATCCCCTTCCGTGGGCCCGGAGCCGTTGTTCGGGATCTCCATTGGACATGCCGGAGCAGTGGTTGATACATTGATACGGGAGGGGATGAATAAGGCCTGGACCAATTCAACAAGTAGACTTGCAAAAGGTTACTTAGCCCAAGCAAGAAACATGCTGAAAAACTTATCTCTCTTAGAAGGGATAACATGAGGTAGATGGTAGGGCTAGTAACGAGCCACTGTCAACTCAGAAAACACCTATATAGGATAGGGATTGCTGCAGAAAATATATGCAGGAAATGTGGTTTGGCTGTAAGAGTCCACAGAACACGTTTTCTTAGAGTGTGAGGCGTTAGAACGAGCCAGGCTATACTCTTTAGGCCCTCCGGGGAAGGAGATGGAAACCATCGTAGAGAACCCGATAGGTAGCATCTCTTCCTTCATAAGGATAACAGGTATTACTGAGTGGGTGTAGGATGGAATCTTGGGGCAGCAAAAGACATACTGGTCGACGTTGGTGAAGCCTCTGACGGAGGTCATCACAGCCCAATATATATATATATATATATAATTTTCTTAATACGGACTTATTCTACGAAAATTTACAAATAATATGGTCTTTAATATTTTAATTTATAGAAAGATTGATGATAAAGGTTTATTGTGTTATAGTATACATCAATTTACTTGTCTTTGTCTGTCAAGGGAAATAGTATTCTGATTTTAAATACATTTAGAACTAGAAATAAATTTAGTCATTGAAATATATACTAAATGTAAAATTTTATATTTAAAAAGTTGGTAATATGTACTTCTTAATGAATATACAATGTCTGTATATGGTATTGGCTACTCGTTAATCGCCGTGCTTTGTGCGCCACTTTAGTAATACCAGCAGTCCTACTACAACAAACAACCAGTACGATGTACTTTTAACCAATTTTAATTCAAACGTAGAATAAAACTTAACAGATATCGAACCTACATTGTAAAAAATGCTGCATTAAAATCGGAGGAGCTGTACTTGAATTATAAGTTTACAGAAAGAGAAATGTTGAATTTTAAGTATGTAAAGATGATGGTTAATAAACATTGTTTCAAGACAGTCACAAAAACACCTGTAACAATATATTGTGTCTCTCGTGAACATAATACCCAGTTCCATTGTGTTGATAACTTCTGTGCCAATAAATTAATTATAAACCTCTCCCCATGGAAAGCATAGTCTATTGTTAGCCAACGGTATTGTCACTTGTCATTAAAGTTACCAATTATTTCAAGAAATTCTGTTCACATAGTTAAATATTACAATGATTGGGACAATTTGTGATTTGCTCTTATTTCACAATATACAGGATGTCCCGTAAGAAAGATGCCAAAATTATGTAGGTTAGAATAAAGACAAAATTAAGAGTAAAATGTTTTCAGAAAAAGCTCACCTTTTAAGATGCCGAAAAATAATTAAACGGTTTAAATAAATCATTATAAATTTGGAAATAAAATGATATTCAGTTCAGATCTGGTAAACGAATTTCTGTGTTTCGTTTTAAAAGTGTACCCAGAATGAAGACTTTATTTTGTACACTTCTAAAATGACAGCCGTTTAACATATTGTATATGTGGAAAAACATAACTTTTAAAAAAATTCACAAAGCACAAAAAAAGTTTATTTTTAATAACAAAAATAATGGTTTTTAATTTTTTTCTGTGGGTCAAAGGATAACAGAATTATTGACCAAACAAAATTGTCCGTTTTTTCTCGACAACTCATTTGTACTTAAGCTGGAGAAACAATAAAATAAAACATTTTGTTTTGTCGTAAAAAGGAAGATATTTTGTTGCTCGTAAATATATTTTTTTAAGTAAACGATTTCGATATGTTCGATGTCAAAAAGTTTAAAAACCGCCATTTTGTAATGATCAATTGAAATCGGTAGATTATTATTTAAATTGGGTCTTTATAACATTAAATAGCATAGCAAATTTCAACTCCAAATCTTTTACCGTTACAAAAATAAGATATATATATATTTTTTTTTTGTTGAAAATATAAATGTCTGCTAGAAAGAAAATTTTAGAAGAAAGAAAAGATGTAAAGCTCTTGAGTTCTTGAAATGTATTGTTAAACAACTTCTGAATTCCTGAAACAAAAAAATATTATATTATCAAAAAGTGATAAGATTTTTACCCATCCCATAACTTACAACCCCCCAAAAAGCTATAAATTCTACCTTTAAATTTGTTTACATTTGCATTCAAAGACATCCATGGATGACGGCACAACTAAGCCGTCTTTGATTAAAGATGACTGAAAGGTGTGATTAATTTGAAAAAAAAACCAAATATTGATAGATGGTGTCTAATGAGTGTGCAAGCATTAGATGTGGTGGATTTTTGAGTACAAAGAATGAATATTTAATACTTAAGTTTGACAAATATAAAGATTTAAACTGCTAAGAATTTTATCTTTACAATTTGTAGTAATAGACTGAATGATAATAAAGATCAATATACATAAAAATGGAGAAAATTTGGTTGGAGATTCGATTCATTTAGCTGATAAACAGCCGCCATTTTGAAACGGTTTGATAAATCTTACTAGTTAATTAGAAATAAAACTGCAAATCAAATGTAATTTGTAACAAATATTCGTTCAAAATATGACAATGCGGTTTGCAAAATGTATTAAACGTGTTCATATAGTCCCAAGAGACCTTGGATACTGAAATGTAATTATTTAAGGTAA
The DNA here is from genome assembly GCA_963513935.1 of Aphrophora alni. NCBI lineage: Eukaryota > Metazoa > Arthropoda > Insecta > Hemiptera > Aphrophoridae > Aphrophora > Aphrophora alni. The sequence continues at coordinate 39,049,595 of OY740777.1, forward strand.
TAGTGCGTAAAACCCTCCCTGTCCCATACAGATATTTTAAAAACTTTTGTCGCTAAGCGTCCTTTGAGAATAAAGTGGTTAAGTTGTTTTTTGATGTAGCTTTTAAAAGTCAACAGTTTTTTTAATTTACAACAAAAGCTGAAACTCGTACATCCAGCTCATTATTTTTTGGATAATTACTGAAAAATTATTTTAGGAAATGTAGTTTACGTTGTAGACATATTGAGTTAAGAAAAATCGCAGTTTGTGGGGAAAATGTACCGTAAAATAAAACTCATTTTGAGGTGTAGAAATTATATATGGAACTTTTTTTGTGATGTGTTTGCATCACTGTAAAATGTGATGTGTTTGCATCATTTTAAATTATTTCACTCCGTTCAGAAAATGAAAAAAATCTTCATTTATATTGGGCGACAAAACGTTTTGGAACACAAACTGCGGCGGTATTTATAGTTAAAGATAAATTTTATAAAATAACGAAATAGACAGAATTTATTGAAACTGACTAAATTTGAAGTAATACATTTCATATATGAAGGCGGAAATTGTTAAATTTAAAATCTGGTTTCTCTGAATGTTGAAGGAATTAATAAATAAAATAGTATATTTCATAACAAGAGTGGAAAGTGGGGTTTTGCATGTTCGAAACCATATGTTTGAAGTGCGAGATTTATCGAGCACTTCAAATATGGTCGATAATATGCAAAAAAATTTCGCTCGTGTTTTGAACGATACTTTTCACTACACTACGAAATAAAAACGATACATCGTTAAAAAAAAAAACTAAACGGATCTTGGTAGTTTACTAGAACACACTAGAGGTTTTTAAATCATATTTTAGGCCTATACGTTAAAGGATATTTTACGAGATTTCAACATCATCTGCTAGTGCAGAAAATAACATTTTCCACTCTAGAGTGGGAAAATCAGCTGTGGGAAACTCGGCTAAAGCCTCGCGCGTAAACTCGATGTTTCTCAGGTTGTAAACACATAACGAAAACAGCTGAACTCATAGTAGTGTAGTGAAAAATATACATTCCACAATTTTTGTAGCACAACTTTTTGACACCTAAAAAATACTTTTCCTCCAATTACCAACGACCTGTGGATGTTTTTAATATTATCAAAAAAGGTACTTCGTAAAAAATTGATATGATTACAACACAAACTTCTGTATTGTTATCAGATTACTATAGATTTTGAACTTAACACAATATTTTCTTCCCCGTCAAATGATTTCAAAGTTAATAGATTTAAATAGCAGTAATAACGATCTCCAATTTCGGAGCCTCAAACCATACCACAGTTATGTGCAGTGTATTTAGTATGACCCACAGGAGTAAAAGAAACAACCTATGAGGGCACAAAACGGAAGTCAGGAAATGAGAAATGGTTCATGAGATGGAGCAAGGAACGGTAAATCATTGTTAATTAAATTTTATAAAGATGTTTAAGATGTTATACACTGCGAGGTTTTGCATGAGGATTTGCGAGTATGAGCCTTTCATGTGGGGGTTATCACAAACCCTAAAATAAACGATGCAACATTTTGCACTAAAATTACCGAGTTTTAGATGAAGTTACGTTTTACTGAACAGGACCAGTATACAGACATAATTGTAATAACTCAAATACAAAGTGGGCTTAAAAGCAAATGTTATAACATTTTGGGCTGCCATCACCAAGTATGGTATATTATCGACTTCCAATGACTGGAAAAAACATAAGGATCAATATTAACACAACCTAACCTACCTAACCTAACCTAACCTAAAATTTATATTGTGATAACTAACAATAGAGTATCAAGTATTCTCTTAAATAATGATTATTTATTACATTTCCGCTCTTAAGTGGAGTATTCGGTGAGGCGTGACTAATGGGATTTACTGGCCGGGCCACCCCAGCTATTCATCGCCCTAACCCTCCAGCCAGGTACCCTGCCTCAACTTACTTTGAGACGGGCTATAACCTTACTCAGCCGAAAAAAAGGACTTTTCCAATAGGATTGGCCCATTTGATAAATTATTTGAATGTTAATGTGGCTTATTGGAGATGAATTACTGTTGATACCTCGACAATTTGCATGATTCTTTTTTGTTACGTTGCTATCGGTGAATAGCTATTGTCGGACATTCGAATAATGGTTAAATTTAGTTCTATCAAAATGTATTACAGCTAATTTTCTTTCCATTATGTTTGCTTATAGCCCAACTGGATTGTTAATAATTAATTACTATTTAATTACCCTGTGACTCACGATGCACAGACTGTATAAGTGTCCCCTTTCAATAACAAAGATCGTTATCAGCTGACCAGAGATTAATTGAATTGACGATCGTGAGTCAACGAGAACGGTCACTGACAACGCGCGTCGTTCGTATATGTATATTTTTAATCGTGTTTTTTTTTTTTAATGTGAATTATTATGTGTCGTTAAGTGTTTCTATGTGTTTTTATATTGGAAAATGACTGACAAATAGTCGAAACGCGTCATATAAGATAGTGTAAACTACAAGTAGGGATTGTTCGACAACACCTCAATACGAGGTAATTAAATAGTAATTATTTTATTTATTAATTTTTACACATTTTCATTTTATCTGTAAATCAACAACGTTTTTATCTGATTACAAACTAACTTTGGATATACTATATTGACTAATTACTTTAGAAATACTTGTGAGAATTTTAAGACGATTTCGACAAATACCTCGAATATCATAACCTCAAAATTGCGGTCAATTATTTAGTCTCAAATTTGGACGTTAATATACACTTTTTACTTAGCTATTAATATGCGACCAAATAACGATATTATTCTCCTCCATTTTATGAAAAGAATGCTGTATATTAATCGCCGTTAAAAGCTAGCTACAAATTTAAAACTATTCAAAAATCTCACGAAAAACAGATTTTCACTGCCAAATGAGAGGTTTTGTGACGGTACTTTCCACTTAAAACGCAATATGTATATTGAGGTAATTCAAGAGGTATATAAGAAAATAAAAAGTTATTTTCATTAAGTTTAAATTTAAAATCTTACCTCAGTGTTGAATGAAATTAGACTTAAACAAAACACCGCTGAAGTGAACTGCTTAAAACAATTAATTAAATTCTTCAGGTAATGTTTCCCATTAAATCCTAAACCCAGATAGAACAAAAGCTTAAGCACTGTGTAGATATTTTCATTTCATTTCCGCTTCGATGAAGCTTAATATCACAGCCACTTCTTGGGAACAAAGGAGCTACCTCCACGAAAAGACACAAAAATCTCAACTATATCTTTATAGGACGTCTTTTATATTTAAAATCGTTGCTTGTCTGCCTTGGTTTTGTCCCTGATGGTATGTGTGTACCATATATGTTTCTATGTGTGTGTGTAAATGGGTACGCTTGAATTTGAGGAGGTAATTGCATGATGCTTTGTGTGGTTTTGAGTGTGTTTATATATGTATGTATGTGTGTGAATGTACTAGAGGAAGTTTAGTATACTGTGACTCCTGTGCTTTACAAAGTTATGATAATTTACTAGCCTTTTGTTTTTGTTTTTTGTTGCTTCAGACTGTGAAGTTAGTTTATTTATGATAATTTTTTGATGTTGTTTTATTTGTGTGATAACTAATTATTGCAATCACTTCTGAAATATGTTTATTCTTAAAATAAGGATATCTTTAGTTTCTGCTTTTTTTTATCTTTTCTATTATGATGGAGGGTCCAATATAGGCTTTTCCTTAGGACCTCCTATATTTCTTTTGTGCAATTTTGTTTGAGTCAGTTTTTTTAAATTTCCCTTTATTTTAAATAAGCTATTTAGGGTTTTGTATTATATATTTATTTGTTGTGGTACGTTTTATTATGAATGTTGTATTTGTTTTCGTTTACAACTTCCACACGTGAAATAAAATAAATTATTATTATTTGCAGAGCTTTTCATACAGGCGTGTGGACAGTTTATTACAATTGGTGTGTGAGAATATTTTAATCATATCTTGGAGCAATTTTGTAAACTCATTGATTATACTAAATTTGGGGTTGGCCGTCCTAAAAAAAAGAAGATTTTTACAACATAGAGTCGAAAGATTTTAATGAAATTCGGCTCAAATACATAGACTCAAACTTAGGTATTTTGTTGCCATCTCTCCCCAAAATGCCAGTGCTTAATTTCTAAGTAAAAACAAAAATCGAATATTGGACTGTTATAAAATACGTAGTTCCACAAAATATCTAGATTTGTGAAAAAACAAAACAAGTCAACATGAGAAAAATAACATGTCAATAGCCTGTCACAGTTTACAAATCATTTGCTTTGTGGAACGGAAACACATGACAAATCTATAACTGTCGAACACAGGACAGCACAATCTGCGACATACTTGATGGCTGTCGTTTTACTTTCACAACCATGCAGACCAGCCGCCCTGATTTCATATCCAATATACCCGTGAACAAAAAGTTGAGTAAAGTATTACTCTTCCGGAATAATTGATCAATAAACAAATCTTGACCCTCATCATTATGAACTCGATTTTAATAAAAAAACAATTTAGACTGAAGATGTTTTTATCTCATAAACGAAGGAAATTAAGGTATATATTATACATATATAGCCTACATGGTTTATTATCAGTTTTGATTGACAATTGCGGCACTGAGATTTGTTGTTATTGGTTTTAGTAAGTTTTATTTGATTATGAAGATGGGTTATTAAGAAAGTATGTCCAATGCCGTATGGAAAAGTTTAAAAAGAAATGTCTTTTTATCTGAGAGAATCTTAATAATATTTTTAGTTGTACCATTAGGGGTAACTCAGACGCAAACATGCCACGTGACAATAGAGTCCAACGATACTTTGAGGGTTTATAATAACTTCAGATGACAATATAGCTTTTTGCAAAATAAAACCACCTGCAACCTTAAACATGATACGTGTTTGAGGGTGTGACGCCAATAGTGTCCCTCACATTTAAATTCAGGACTTTTCTAACAAAAACCATACGTTTTCATGTGAGGGGCATAGGTCACACAGATCAACCCCAGCTACCTTGAGCGTGTGACGCCAGTAGCGTCCCTCACATTTAAATTCAGCACCGTTCGAACTAAAACCATACTTTTTCATGTGATGGTCACAGGTCACACAGATCAACCCCAGCTACCTTGAGCGTGTGACGCCAGTAGCGTCCCTCACATTTAAATTCAGCACCGTTCGAACTAAAACCATACGTTTTCATGTGATGGTCACAGGTAATACAGATCAACCCCCAGCTACCTTGAGGGTGTGACACCAGTAGCGTCCTTCACATTTTTTGAATTCAGCACCTTTCGAACTAAAATCATACGTTTTCATGTGATGGTCACAGGTCACACAGATCAACCCCAGCTACCTTGAGGGTGTACGCGACTAGCGTCCCTCACATTTAATTCAGCACATTTCAAAATAAAACCACCTGTAACCTTGAACATATTAGGTGTTTGAGGGTGTGACACCAGTAGCGTCCTTCACATTTAAATTCGGCACCTTTCGAACTAAAACCATACGTTTTCATGTGATGGTCACAGGTCACACAGATCAACCCCAGCTACCTTGAGGGTGTGACGTGACTAGTGTCCCTCACATTAAATTCAGCACATTTCAAACTAAAACCATACGTTTTCATGTGATGGTCACAGGTCACACAGATCAGCCCAGCTACCTTGAGGGTGTGACGTGACTAGTGTCCCTCACATTTAATTCATCACATTTCAAAATAAAACCACCCGCAACCTTGAACATGCTACGTTTTTTGGTTGGTTTTTAATTAAATTAATGGATGGGTGTGTGAGAAAGTTTGTGCAATGTTTTTGAACGTATTAATTTCTAAAATGTTATCGTGTAAGTAATATTTTTTTATATTGCCTGTCTAATATTTTATACATACAATAACAATCCCCTTCATAATCAAACTAATCTCAAAGTATACTCACCTAATCAAGTTGATGTACGCATCAATCACCTGATGTGCGAAAAACTGTCTCCTGTCTGAGTAGACTCTGACAAAGGGAAGTTTAAAAAAATGATTATAAGAGTTATAACAAATATAATAATATTCACCTACAATAATTATGTTGGTAATTGTTGTAGGGATTTTTTGTTTTTACTTTCTGATGTACACACTGTGTAGAATGTAATAGGCATTAAATATTCAAAATCATTTCTTTTTACCGTCATATCATTATTAAAGTCACATGAGTAAAAACAAATATTTTTTAGAAAGTCATAAAAAAATTGAAAATTGATTTTAAAATTTAAATTTCAATCTCGGTTTTGTAAACAGTCCTTGAAAAAAAACTGTTGGGGTTTAAAATTTAAAGTTAGAGGGAAGGAGGTCTGTTGATTAACTTAGAGACTGGACCAGTCGTAGACTCTTCCGTATGGGAGAACGTGACAAGGGTTGTGTCACGGGATTAGATTGTTTATTAAGACAACTCGGTACAAGGGATCACGGGACAAAATCACGGGAGTTGGACACTAGGAATGTGAGCAAGCTTCAAGTGTAAAGAAATTAAGTAAATTTTTATAATTCGTGTTAATATTTTATACGCGTTGAAGAGAATAATTGACTAAAGAGAAAACCTTTAGTAAACCATTGTTAGCCTAAATCGTTTCATTAGAACCCGACTCAAGAAACCCCATGCACTTCTATCTATATATTTTTACCGTCAGATATTTATTATTCGAGATATTTAGTGGCCGATGTTTTTCAATTAACACTCCTTTATATTTTCCAACAGATATATTTTAAAAAAATATTCGTAAAAAAATATAATTAATTAGTTGAAGCAACAAATTTATTGACGCATGCGTTTTGACTATCTTTCATCCAAAGCTTATTAGGTATTAAAACAATTATTTTTTTATAATTTAGTGAAATACGATAAATACTCTCTTAAAACTGCTTAAAAGTATTAAAATTTGGAGAGCATAACTTTCAAAGTATATACATTAAACATTTATAAACTTTAATAATTTGATAAACTTTCTTATCTGAAGTAATTAAGATTATAATTTGTATTTATAGGGAAGATTATTTGAACGTCTCTCCTCATTACAAGAAGACGGCTTTACGTCTCTTATCCTTTATCAGCGAGAGCGACAGATATAAAGAATTTTACAAACAATTAATTTAGACTTTTAATTATTTATTCAATCTCATCACTAAATATATAAAACACGCAAATATACACAGAAAAAAAACTTTGAAACCAGACAACATTTCAATGACTAAATGTCCAAATTAAACTTTGAATGTCGACATTAAATCTCGATTGGTTTCAAATACGATTTCAGCGTTTCTGGCACAAATAAAAAACGTTTAACATTTTTGAAATATATTATTAATCATGCGTAGAATTCAACTGCATAGAAAACACCTGTTTTGTTTTTGTATATATGTTACATAAAAGAAATTATAGTACGGAACTTTTGTAATCATTGTGCCTAAAATTAAACATGTGAAACCATTTAAGGATAGATAGTTAATATTTCAGTATAACTACTTTTTCCCACTCTCTTCTATAATAACTGTTTTCACATTTGTTTAATTGGCGAAGAATCGTTTAAAATATTTTATTTTGTGACTAAGTTTTTAGATCGTTGTTGCAATAATGTATCAAAAGTTATTTAAACTGTTTGAGTTATTTTGAAATTTTTGCAAAACAAAATAATAAAGATATACAGATATAAATAGAAGATATTTTACAAGTACACTCTACAAACAACCTGACTTAAATTTTGTCGTAAGACGTAGCTCGACTCAAAGGTTTTAAGTTAAGGGTCCTCTTTACACTTGCAATGAAACCAGAATGTTTACACAGTTTTAATGAGACTTCCACCTCCCTTCTACAAGATTAATATTCTTTTATAACTTCAATAACTTTATTTTTCAAATACGTCGCTTTATAGGTATTTAAAAAAAATGTCTTAATACAAATACAGAGTTTTTTTATTGCTTTTAGGAGTTAATTGAGTGTAAGACAGGTTGTGCAATATTTTTGATCCTACATTTATTTTAGCTATGTTATTTTGGCAATATTGGTTTCATAAATTTACGTTACACCAAATGAAATATTGCAGATTGCTTTAGAGTTTAAAAAAATGCCTTTACCAATATTTATGTGATTTACAAATTCTTACATTCCGTAAAAAAGAGTTTTCATATCAACTTATTTTGTATTTAAAAAAAAAGTAATAATGAAGTATAAAGTAAGACATGAGAATGCACATGTATACACAAATATAATTTATTAACAATGTAGTAAGGAGACATAAATATCAGAAACTTACTACATTGAGAACCAGCTTCGAAAACCATAACAACACGAACTGGATTTACATCTTTTTATGAAGTCTTGGGTTAGATCCCTCTCCTTTTTATTTCTTATTACCTCTTTCTTAACAACCTCTTGTTTTCCTTCCGATTTCGACGCTATTACTAGAGCGTTCTTTCGAGAGTATAATCTATCCAATTTTCTTTTCATTTCACCAATAATACAAAACTTTAATTGCATCCGCTTTTATAAAATCGGTTTAATATTATCATTCATAATTTGCACCATTTTGCCTGTGAAGACTCGATTGAAAAGCACCGGTTGACAATTCCCCAAAAGCGCCGATACAAGAGTTACAAATATAAAAATATTCTTTAATTTTGACTGAAAGAACTAAGAGACCTAATTTTTAAAACTGCTATAACGTTTTGGTTCATATTTGATCACGTGAGGATTAATATACCTAAAAAGCTATTGCAAAGACAAGAAGTGTGCCGAGTAGAAAAAATAAAAATTGTAATAAAAATAATAAATAAATAAAGACCTGAAACCTGGAAGATGGAAATTCCACGAAACCTTATCCCTTTTACAAAATGGAAATTTTAGGCACTACAACACAATATTATTAAGCAGCAGAGACAATAGAAAAAAGAAGTGGAGAAAAAAGAGCACAAGTTTCCGAGGAAAAGAAAAGTGTCAGAAGAAACACTTTTAAAGACTAAGAATCAAGACAGAACTTTTCGAGAAAAGAGAAAATATAGAAACAGAATGAGAAAATATAGAAAGTGAAAACATTTATGAGAAATAAAAGGCTGATTTTCTACGCAAACGTGAAAGGAATATAATTAATTAAGTAGGATGGCAAAGAAATTATTGAACCACCAGGAAGAAAGATACAAACATCGTGACTAGAAGAAGTGCACAGAGACCAAGAAGAAGAGGAAACGGAAGATAGAAGAGTAGAAAATGTGCAGGAACTGAAAGTAAAAAAAAAATACGGTTATATCGGAATACGAATATGATCGAGTTTTTGGTAAAAAAAAAAAAAAAAATAATAATAATAAATAAAATAAAATAAAACATATATATATATATATATATATATATAAACATATGTACATCAAATACATCAAATTATTTGATATTTGGTTGAAATGAATAAAAAATATATAAGAAATCGATTACGACCTGACCTAGAAAGTGGGGTGAATTATTTCATACTTTAGGCTCACCCATAGATCAAGTCCAGGAAGTGAAAAAACAGCAAAATGGATTTCCATTTCAAAAAAACTAACCACAACATGACAACGTAATTGTCTTATGCACTACGTCATAAAAACCAAAACTAGTTGCAACATTACGAACAGGTTAGGTTTTAAAAGAGAACTGAAACTTTCAATGTTTTAGATAAATAAAGTTGCTTTTTCTTTTAGTAAAACCTCAGATTCTTCCTTATTTTGTGTGAAATTTCCGACATTAAAACTTATATTTATGGAATTGTTATACATTAGTATCCTGTAGTACTGGGGGTAAAGACGGAGTTGAGATCAACACCTACTCCAAACTTGTCTTAAAGCAAAACAACTTGTTCGCCTAAAAACATCCCTAGCCCCTCGAAGAGCGCCAGTGTTTGAAAAAGAACAAGAGTTGGTCGAAAGAGCTCTGATAGGAAAAATAAAGGAGAGTGATCTAATGGAAAACTAAATGAAATGTAAATACAGCTAAGGTACTTTGGGCTTTCCTCAAATGAGTCCCTGAATTTCCTCACTTTATAAATTATAACGGTTACATTACCTGGAAGTTGTGCCTCTCTACTCTCAGCTCTGTGTGCCTCTGAATGTCCACTCTACTTTCAGCTAAAATCTGTTAATAAAATAAGAAAAAATCACTTCAAACACTTTTAATGAGTTTCGTTAAAGGGTTCTGTTTGTTAATCTGCTGATCCCCTACTTCATTTTCCTTACAATTTTATAAGCCAAGCGTCTTCAAAAATGACATTTTTAATAAGATATAACCACCTGAGATTTTAGTTATAATTAATCAGGTTCTCAATCCGCCAGATCAGTCTGTATGTCTTTATAATACAGAGTGATTGGAAGGGGAATAAATAATTAAAACAAACTTTCCTCCAGCAATTTTTCCCCCCGCATATATTGATTCTAGAATTCCCTTGGAATTTGCGACGCTATTCAGTAGCTTCAGCATGGCTTGAAGGGGTTTCTTTATCTCGCCTTTCTCCTTCTTTCCTCTTGAACGGAAGTTTTTATGTTGAAAAGGATTACGTTGTATATAGGGTGTCGGGTAAGTTAATGTTAACCTTGAGAAATTATTATAAAATGTAAACGTATTAGTCTAGTGTTTCGTAAATAGATATTTTATTTTATTTACTGAATATTTAATATTTTTTGTTATTATAATTATTTTTATTTTTAAGTAGGTAGTGTATGCATTGTGAAAGTAATGGCTTTATGAACATTATTGTAAAAAGATGTTCCACAGCTTGCGTTACATTTATAAATATTAAAATTTAATTTATGCTGACCAAGGTCAGTTAAACTCCGCCTTCTTGGAATATTTTAAGTAGGGATTAAACTTGCTTCGATTGTGTGTACGCTTCCACTGATTACGCTGATTACTGATTACTGAGAACTGATTACTGATTACTGATTATACTGCTTAGTTATAATCGAGCTTTTAACAATGATAATCAAGGCTAAATTTGTATTATACCAATTATTCAAGAGCTGTTTCTTTAATTGCACTTTTAAACACGATTTAGGTCAGAGAACTTCAAATTTAACTCAAATGTGACAAAATCGGTAATGGTGATTTTGAGAAATCACGTTTCAAACTGCCTCATGACCAGTGTTTTTGTTTTTTATCGATAAGACACAATCTAAAATATTTATGATATTGCGACCAATATGTTTTGTTTTTAATTTAAATGCTATATTTTGTTTAATATACCTCTATACAGGGTGTTTGAAAAATGTGGGGCAATAATTTACATAGTGATTCCTTGGGTCAAAATAAGCAAAAAAGTTTATATAGACGTATGTCCTATCTCGATTCGTTTAGCGTCTGTCTGTCTGTACGTTTTTATAACAAAATAATTCATAACTCCTTAACGGTTTTAGTTACAGCGTTGAGATTCTGCACAAATGTTCATCTTATTAGCCGCTATCTTTGTGCAAAATATGAATAAAAAAAATCTTAAACCGTTTCAAAATGACGGCTATTTTAATATTTGACGGCAAATTTCACGAAAACCGTTAATTTTACAAAAAAATTGCAAGATACATAAAATGTAGTAAGTTTTATAGAGATTCCAACGATATATTATTAAGCTTATTTTGGACGAAGAATAACAGAGAAATTAATTTATTCCTTGCTATACCTACAGTTTTCTCCATTTAAACAATGTTAAAACTGTAAAAAATATCATAAAATCACAAATTATCAATACATAAATACTATTTTATTTTCAAACATGTACTAAATGAACACTTTTTAAAGAGTCTACACACCGAATTATATTAAAATCAGATCATGCTTTTGGGTTGTAGAGAACATAACATTCGCAACAGACGCCACACGTTTCTCCAAAAACAAATGTTTCGTACACAAATATCTACAAAACGGATTTTCCAGTAATAAATTTACAAATATTTATTATAATCACAACATAAAGTTCTTTATACTACGTATATGTGAGAGTGTAAACACATTCATAAACGAAAACATCTCCCCCTCCCCAAGTGTGATGAAACTTTTAACCCGCCGGGGCTCACCTATTGGAGAGTACAGTTGTGGCATTCCCGGCAGTCCAGTCGTGCTTACTCGTTTGTGCTTTTAGTCTTTATTTTCATCTTTCCCGTCATTTATCTCTTAAACAACTTTTGTTCTTTTTCTACCCAAATGCTAATAAAATTCTAAGCATAAGGTACTTTATTATTTTAGTTTTATGATGATAAATAATAAGACAAATAAAAGAAACAAGTTTGTAGTTGATATCTACTACTTGTTTCATACATTGAACCTAACATTTTAACCGCTATCAGTTTGAAACTAAATATAGTATACCTATATAAACATATATACATATACCTGTATTTCCGCCATGCAACTTTTGTTGTAGTTTATAGTACGCGTTTCGAGAACAGGTTCTCATCTTCAGGTGTAATGTTTACTCACATGTGAGCACGTCAAACAAAAATAAAAGGTACAAGCACACATACATACACACAAATCACAACATAAAATATCACTGCACATTATAATAAAATTTTTTAAGTATTGTTTAATTAATTACGGTGCACTTAAAAACCAAAATACGAATATATATATATATATATATATATATATATATATATATATATATATATAAATGTTACATTGTAGGTAGGCCTACAAGTTGTCATTGCCGCGGTCAATCGTCAACTAAACGAGAATGTCCGTTATCTCTTGCATCATGATTTTTTCGTGTCCATATGTTGATATAGCAGTGTTGTACAAACTATTAGATTTGAAATACAATTGTTCTTTGAGTAGTGCATCATTATGTTCTATGTTGGTCTTATAAATCTCATACTCCTCCAACGCATTCATCAGTCGACCTTTGTTGCTTTAATGCAGAGGGATTAAATTAGTCGATAAATTATCATACACATGTCCACTATCAATCAAATGCAATGCATATTTTGACTTATTCTGTGCGATATTTTTGGGTAAGTGTTCCTTACTTACAACACAAGTTGCATGACGGAAATCCAGGTATATGTATATATGTTTATATAGGCATACTCTATTTAGTTTCATACTATATTGCAACTGGGGACATAAACAATGAAACTATCAGTTTGTGCGTTGCTGAAAATTGTTAACTTTTCGTTATATTATTAAAAAGTAAAAAAAAAAAACAACACTATTTTATGATAATGAATACACAAATAGTATAATATTACTTCATAATAATTTATCTGAAGTATTACATTGATGTCGAAACATTTGACACCCATGGTGAAGTGATTTCTGCAATATTGATGGTGTACATAATGTTTATTCAGTCCCCTTGATCTCTCTGAGGGGTAGTAACCACATCTTAGGCAGATAATACTGTAATAGAGAAGTCGTTTCCTGAACTTTAACTATGTAAACTTACCTTGAATATAAAGTGGATTGTCCAGAGTAGAAGATTTGAGACTTTAACGGGTGAATAAGAACGAAGATACAAGTATTTGTATAAACATTAAGGTATTGCAAATAAAATGACAGCATATATTCATAATGGAAATATAGTTATTTTAGAAGGTTTTATGGCTACCACAAGTCCAACAATTTCGTTAGGGAGAAAAATATGAAAAGCTGAATATTTTATCAACAAATGTTTTTCTTTTCTTTAATCCTTTCCATCATCCGTCCTCACAGTTGTGTAGTCAATTTTAAAACTTTGTAATTGAAACAGTATTCATATTTGAATGTTTTACACATATAGTGAGAAGTTATGCAAATAAATAAATAAATTCTGATTAAATAAATGTATAAATTCGTCATATCTCTCGCTCTAAGGGTTAGTTTTATAAATTCATTATATCTCCAGCGATTGTTGAGAAAAAAAAGAATAAGGGTGGAATACTTCAGGCTATCTGTGTAATGAGGAGAGACGTTCAAATAATGTTCCCTTTAAATACAAATTTTAATCTTAATTACTTCAGATATGAAAGAGTCTCGAGTTATTAAAGTTAATAAATATTTAATGACTATAAGTTGAAAGCTATGCTCTCCAAGATTGAAAACTTTAATGCACGTTATAAGGCTTTTATCACATTTTACTAAATGGACAAATTATTTTCGTTTATAGTTTTGAGACAAAAACAAGTCAAGGTGGACGCTTCAGATAAATCAGTTGTTTCGTCAATTGATTATTATCAGTGGATTTTGTTTTAACATATGTATTGGAAATATAACAGAGTGTTATTCATATCTGGAATTTTAAATATGTGATGATAAATGTAAAGAACGTAATGTTTTAAGGAGAAGAGGAATGGAGTCATTCATGTCAAAACTGAAGGACATTTTGAATGTAATTTAGAGCTTAGTTTTATTTTTAATTTCTCACTTATACACAGTATTGAGAAAGTTGTGTGATGAAGCACAACATCGGTGTAAAGGTTTTTGCTGTAATATACATTTTGAGGTCATTAAAGTCAAAGTTATTATTTATTTTAAGATGTATTCACTATATTTAAAAATAAACTAAATATTGTTATCTAGTTTTTTAGTTTTCTACTGTATATGGTATACATGGAGTATATATTTCTAACATCAATAACCTTTAATTAGACGATGTTTATTAGACGTATAATAGTGCTGAATTAATTCAAAAAATTTAAAAACATTGACGTAGGGTCAGGTTGTTGGAAAAGGAAGAGAGGTGCAGGGAACGTGAAGTTGGCACTGAAGTAGAGGTAGTCGAGCTGGGAGGCGACTGGTAGAGGAAGGATTGGTGACACGGGAAGGTTTCGAGTGCTTGTTGCGAGGAATGATGATAGGAATGACGGAACCGAGGAGTGTTGATGGCCCTGAAAAGGGCCAGTTTGCCTTAGGTTAGGTGAGGAGAGATAGGCTGTTATCTGGCCTCTATGATGGATGTTCACCCACCATCGCCGGCGCCAAAGCACCTACAATTTCCTTTTCAGCAGGCGACTAGGGTGAAGCAAGTGCTGCCGTTGCCCGGATTTCTCCGTTTAATTTCCCTACGGGAGGCCACCGGGTGAGTCTTGAAGAGGGGACGACACTGTAGAGTGAGAGCAGGAGTGAGGTGTTGCGATAAATGATAGAAAACGTGTATTGGTTGAACAGTTGTTGGAATGTGGCAAGTGGCAGCAAAAGTGTGTGGTGAAGCTTGAGAGTAGTCTTCTTGGTGTGTGGTGTGAGATTGTTGAGGGGTCTCTTGGTCTTGCGTAAGAAGACCGTGGGAGAGATGGTCCCTGTGAAGTGTGTGAATGAGGGGTCTCTTGGCCTTGCGTAAGAAGGCCGTGGGAGAGATGGTCCCTGTGAGTCTCGCGTCAGGTGAAGTGTGGTGTTGATTTCTAGGATGCGAAGTGATCGTGATGATGTTTGTTAAGGATGTGTTGTGAGTTGTCCACTGCAGGTCTCCCGGAGGAAGTGTTGTCCCAGCAGGTGTCCAGATTGACAAGTGATCGTGTTGCTGCTGGGTCTCCCGGAGGAGGTGTGGTGGCAGTTGGTCTCTTGGTTGACAAGTGATGATTTTGTAATTGGGAAATAGGTACTTATACAATTTTGGCTCTGCTAGCTTGTAGCTTCGCTTGTATTGTAGGGCTTTTCACAGCAGTCTTTGTTCGTTTGTATACAAAGATAAAAACGTTTATAAACATATTTCAAACATTATTCTCTCTTGACATGTTAGTAGAGCGACACGATAGTTTTCATTACACAGTTCACTCCGCTCCAAGTAGTGTTTAATCAATTACAATTAAATGTAACGTATGATTTACAAAACTCATTCTATCGACGACGTGTTCATTACTTAATTATGTAGTTTTAATTTCATCAGCTTCGCTCTTCCGTGCGGAATATTTTATTAATAAAACGTCGGCGTTTAGTGAATTTTCATTATTAAATTTCCCACTCCTGGATATTCTGACACTATATACATATACAGTGTGAGTCAAAAGTATGGATACACCCTGTTAAATTTTAAATGGATAAAGATAGAAAAATGAAACTCAGAACACCTTTCTAGGAAATAAAAGTGAACTTTTCAGTCACTATTACAACTTTGCCCATTTCCCCAAAATGGTATTTTTGGGGGGCAGCTCAAAATTTTTAAATATAAAGACCCATTAAGTGACGCCTCATTTTAAAGTCCTTGATTAAAGAAGAAGAACAGTGGAAACCAGAGCTTTCTATCTCAACCCAGTACAAAATGGCAGCTCATTGAAATTAAGTAAAACTTCATTGAGGCAAAATATTAACATCCACATTCAGGTGGTAAATAACCCCAATAGACAACCAATGAGCTGCCATTTTGTTCTGGGTTGAGATAGAAAGCTCTAGTTTCCACTGTTCTTCTTCTTTAATCAAGGACTTTAAAATGATGTGTCACTTAATGGGTCTTTATATTTAAAAAAATTGAGCTGCCCCCCCAAATATCCCATTTTGGGGAAATGAGCAAAGTTGTAATAGTGACTAAAACGTTCACTTTTATTTCCTAGAAAGGTGTCCTGACTTTCATTTTTCTATATTTATCCATTTAAAATTTAACAGGGTGTATTAATACTTTTGACTCACAGGTGCCTCAATGAAGTTTTACTTAATTTCAATGAGCTGCCATTTTGTACTGGGTTGAGATAGAAAGCTCTAGTTTCCACTGTTCTTCTTCTTTAATCAAGGACTTTAAAATGAGGTGTCACTTAATGGGTCTTTATATTTAAAAATTTTGAGCTGCCCCCCAAAAATCCCATTTTGGGGAAATGAGCAAAGTTGTAATATTGACTAAAACGTTCACTTTTATTTCCTATAAAGGTTTCCTGACTTTCATTTTTCTATCTTTATCCATTTAAAATTTAACAGGGTGTATCCATACTTTTGACTCACACTGTATAATACATTCGTGTGAGCGTGCGTGTTCAAGTGCTGTGCAACTACACGAGTGTCTGTATATAGTTATTAATTAATTTACTCTATATATTAGATACTGGTGGTATATTTTTTTATCTCTTGGCTATAATTAAATTTATTTTTTGACGTTAATGTTTGTGACTGAATCAACCCTAATTGAGTGAAAATATCGAAACTTATGGACAAAGTTCATTATAGCCAGGAGTAAAGTAAGTAATCTGCCTATACAATTCAAACGATTTTAAACAGACAGATTATATCTAACTGGCTGATTACCTTAAGATGGTTTTCACTTGATCAAGGATTGGTGCCGAAAGTAGAGGGAATAAATTCCTCCTAAAACACAAGGTTTTTTCAGTGCGGTTTGGTTCTCCCCAATCTGTGGTATGGTGGATGGAGGGCCCATTGTAAATAAGCGGTGGTTGGCTTTTCGGAATTTGACAGGGTTGTACAGAAAACACCTACTTTTCGAGTATTATTTTTGTACAAGTGGTAAGTAAAGGTAAAATGGTCAAGCCACTGATAAAACTAGACGATTTTGGATCCGTACTCATATAGGAATATTTATCTTTATAAAGTCGACGTTTTCAAGTGGGAGTTTTTAATTATAATAAATATTTAGAAAATCGAATCATGGAAGTGTCAATACCAGTGATTAAATATTACAACTGTCAGAAATATGTTGAAAATGGTAAAAGAACTGATCCTATATTACAACTAACTACTATATAAAATAAGAAAAGAGTTTCATATTTTAAAATGAACTCTAACGAATAGTTCCATTATAACATCAATTACACGTGCAACATTAACATTAACTGGAATAAAATACAAGCTGAACGTTACATTATAGTCAATATAATAATTATTGGAAGGGATTTTTGTCGCAGTTATAAATCGATACAGTAAATAGATTTTACCAGTCGAGGTTTCAATTTAAAAGGCTTTAGGTAGAGTTTTGACAGTATATTAATTACATAATTAAATAAATATTCTTAATCATAATAACTTCAAATGTTATTTGATACTCCATATATAATAAAAAAAAGTTGTTAGTTTTTGCCCCTAACTACTTACCCTACAACTGGCAATGATAACATTCAATTTTTGGTAATTTTCAATACTTTTTTATGAATAACAAAGAAAAAAGTAATATTATCCAAATACCAACTTGTTATATTTAATTTGTCTCAAAAAGGGTCATAGAATTTACTTATGAAAAGTCGTATATAAATAACAGTCAAGTTAGTAAAGCAGTAAACAAAGTGAAAAATCAAAGAAAGTGCTTATGACAACCACACAACCCAAATTTTTCTTCTTCTTCTCTTCTCTTTTTTTTTTTTTTTTTTTTTTTTTTTTTCAAGATATACAAAAGTTTTGTAATATACTGTTAGAAAAAACTGGTAAAATTATATCAATTTTGTAAATTTGTATTAGAAAAAAAAAATTTGTGTGAAAAAATACTCAAGATCATATTTATCACAACTTTAACTCAACTTATTATATACTATTAATTAGGCAAAGGTACATGGAGACGGTAATATTATAAATTCTCTAGAAACATATATTTTAGAGTTAGGTAGTCTAATATATAATGAAAAAAATTGTCTTTACTGCACTAAAATTTAGAAATAAAACACAAAGAAACTTCTTTAAAATAGCAGAACATTTTTTTTAGGCTATTGAAACACATACACTAGATGTAGTATATATTATAAAAAGGAATATGTAATATAGATAAGAATTACCTTAGTAGGTCCGTCTTGTGACTTCAATTTATATCTGGTTTTGCTATGACATGTTTCAAAGTTCAAGACTTCATCATCAGATACATGTAGATTAATTAATTCATTCACACGATGAATGCGTCACACATCAAATGTTAAAACACAAAACACAAACACAAACACAATTAAAATAAATATTCCCGTTCGGCAACGGTGCGCATTATCCTATGTCTGGTGGAACACTGTCGTTGCTAGGAATAAACCCTCTGATAGTTATCTCTATTAAGTCTAGATAAATGCTTGAGAGCTGTGTCGTATAGATAGTGTGAGTTGAAAGATAACTGTAAGAATTAATTAATCTACATGTATCTGATGATGAAGTCTTGAACTTTGAAACATGTCATAGCAAAACCAGATATAAATTGAAGTCACAAGACGGACCTACTAAGGTAATTCTTATCTATATTATTTAATTGTGACTCGGTTCCGTAAAAACAAAATTGAAATGCATATCAAAGGAATATGTAGTATAGATAAAAAAAATGAATAAGTGATACACTTTAAAGACAGCCGGTTCAACATGTGAAATGAATAACTCGATCAGTGACAAAAACAAACCAATTCCGCCTGGGAAGCTAATTTTCAAGAAACAGTTCTACCAACATTTTTACCTCACAGAAACGTGCATTATTTCCCACGAAACCTCCAAATTTCTTTTTTTTAAATTATATATTAATCATAACAAAAATCGAAATATTACGAATTGATATTTGACAGAGTGCCGTTATAAAATAAAAATTAAATATATATATATATATATATATATATATATATATATCGTTTTAGTCATGATGTTTTCGAAAGGGAATAAAAAATACTACAAGACAGTGTAACTGTAGAGTAGTTTGACAGAAAAGTGACAAATAGACAAATATGACTACATTTTTTCTTCATCTGCGATAAACTTTATAGTTTTTTAGCGACTGAAATTCAGGGATTTATTAAATTATTTTTATTGAACATTAGGAACTTTTATTTATAAGAATTGGTAAATATAGATATTTACTTTTACAATGGTACTTGGATTATTGCGTTAAGACGTTTTTTAGTTGGTGAAATGTTCATTTGTATGAAACGTGATTTTAGTTTGCTAATGAGTGGAGTGTCACATTAGCCACCACTTTACAACGAGCCGAGTGGTACGGCTCGAATTGTATGGAGGGGGGTGATGTGACCCAGCCAAGGAGCCCGCCAAACCAAAACTATAATAAGTATAAATTAGGATGTAAAGGAATTCTAAATAATAAAATATGAATTGGCACTTGCGATTTTGTTGAGCAGTGCAAGATTACGTAGAAGGGGGGGAGAGACGAGGAGTGGAGGGCTTGAACCAGCGAGCCGAGCGTGAGTCTGTTCCGAGAGCCGCGAGAAGAAAGACCGCTACGGGACGAGGTCAATCCATTTTCGGCCACGTGCTAGCTAAATTAAACGGTATGTTTTTCGGCCACTATTAAGGCTTTATCTTGCCGTTATGTCTTTTTTATAAATTATAATAATTCTGTAATCTTTTAATTCGGCAGTAAATAAAATATAACATTTAATTTCAATTGCGTTGCGTGCGTTCATTAGCGTCCTAACCTGACTCCTTGGCCCATCCTGACAAGATTCGGCCAAAGTATACGCGGTCTCCAGCCAGCCGGAGCTTCCAGCTCGTCAAAAGAAGTGGAGACGGTCACACACACTACCTTCAAAGAAAGTTTCAACAATAATTGTCTTTTGCCACTTCCAATGTTGAGATAGTTTTGTTTGTTAACGCTGTATTACTTACATTATATTGGACAATGTAAATAATATAAAATCAAAGTTTGAAATATGTATGATTTATCTACTTGTCTGTGTAGCAACTTACAGAAACACAAGCATACACGACAAAAAATTATAAGGTTTTACCTTACAGGCCATAAAAAAAGTATAAAAGTTTAGCAATAATAAAGCAAACATTTAAATTCAACAAATGCAAATATGCTGTGCCAGACAATGTTTTTGGAACCAATATCTTAAGACGTGTAACTTGAATAATTACCGAAACTTACTTGAGTTTTCCAAATGTTTACTTTTAAATTATTCGGCAGCATTAATTTTAAAATTGATAAACCAATTTTCGTGCAATTCTAACCGCTAGTATATTCACCAAAATATGTATCCATTGTTTCGTCGGATAGAAAAATAGGTACATTTTTATTTAAAACTTTTAAACATTTTTATAAAGACGATAAATAATTGAACATAAAATTAAAACTGGTCAAACCATTACTTGTATAATTCGTATTATTGTTGTCAAATTGATAATGACATCACTATTAACATTTAGGAACGAGTTTACCGGTTTCTCAGAGAAGTGGCGGTTTTCTTTAGAAAATGGCGAATTTAACTTGTGCAACCTAAAGCATTCCACAATATCCTATTATCTGCGACTAATGATAAGAAAATATCGTATCTAAGGTAAAGGAACCGTGAAAAATATTGCAAAAACCGTTCTCACACTCAATTAACTCTCAAAAGCAAGTGAAGGACCTCGCTTTTTAAATTAATAAAAATTTCAGACAACTTGCAAACGAAGTGTTTGAGATTTAAGCAATTTGAAACCATCTGAAAAAAGTTGTTCTTGGAAACGTTCAAATAATAAAAGTAAATTATTCTTGTAGAAGGGTAAGAGGAGGGAAAACTCATTAAAACTCTGTATACATTCTAAATCCAATGAAATTACATAAAGGGAATTGATTTGGAAAATTTGCCCCTAGCTGCGTTTACTATAGTTCAAGTTATTTTTGTACAGTCTTACAGGAGAATATTTTATATTCGTGTATGATATATATATATTATTTTTGTAAAAGTTTTAAAATAACACAAACAGTATATATTTACATATATAAGAGATAGTTCGAAACCATCTGAGAATAAATGTCACTACATCGTGAGTGAAAAAAAGTAATTTTCCTCTAATGTAGGCTGTCTCCTCACAGTTTATTTTAAATGCTTCATTTTTTTTGGCACAATGATGACAACTGCACGATACATCGATTTTATGGTTTTATACAAAAAAGCAAAACGGACGATTACTGTGCAGTTATATTCTAACCAACCCTTCAATATGTTAAAGTAAAGGTTTAACTTGTATAGTTTATACCATACTCTTGTCATTGACGTAAATCTCATTTGATAAAAAATCAAGTTGTTATGTCAGCTGTCAAAATTAAATTTTGAAACTTAGTCATTTCGAAATAACTCTGTCTGCTTTCAAATAAAAGTGTGGTGTTGATATTTATTTGTGTGTTTTACTGGTTTGGTGATAAGTTTGAATAAAAAAAAAAAGTTTAAATTAATTGTTATACCTCTCGCTCCAAGGGATAAAGGATAAGAAACTTGATGTTATCCCTTTGTAATGAAAATATACGTTCAAATCAAATTCCCTATAAATACAAATTATGACCCTAATTAATTCAGACGAGAAAGACTCTCAAGTTATTAAAATTTATAAATGTTTAACGTTTGAACACTTTAAAGCTCATTTCAGAAAGCTTTTATCATAATTCACTAAATTGTAAAAATCTAATTTTCTCGATAAGGCCTGCCTAATATGTGTTCGATGAAAGCAGTAATTGTTTTGTTTCATTTGAATATCTAATAGTTAATTGTTTATTAACAGTGAATTTTGTTTTAAAATAAAACTGTTGGTAATATAACGGTGTGTTAATTGAAAAACGTATGTCACAATATCTGTTCAAAATGTAAGTTGTAAGATTTTTAGGAGGTAGTTTGCCCTGCAGGTCATTTTGAAGGTGATTTCAAGGTTAACTTATTTCTCACTTTCTCAATAAGTACTATTGAGAAGGGTGCTTGAGGAGTTATAAAATCTGTGTCGAGGCTTTTGTAGGGGAAAATATATTCAGAGGTTTTCAAGGTCAAAACATTGATTTTGGGCACGATGTTTGTTTGTCGTCTATCTTTATTTGTTGTCATTTATCCAAAATACCGATTCCTGGCCGGATATGGAGCGGTTGTAAGAGGCAACGTAATGTTTAAATAACATCTATACCTATTTTGATGAAACGTTATTGAATTATGAAGATTAATGTTTCAGAGCTTTGTGCAATATCGTGAATAAAACAATATTACTCTTCAGATATGTTTGACAACAAACATAAACAAAAGTCTTGACCGCCAGGGCGATATTTAAATTGTAACATTTCAATACGACATCCAAGGTTCATTTTTGTATTTATTACAGACAACTACCAACCAAAAATTTTCGATGACGAGTAATTTTGCGTAGTATTTATATTGTTTTAGAGACAGATAAGTGAGGGAACTTGTACAACTTGCACCGACTGTTTTCTGAACATTTTCTGCAGACTCAATTTACCCTTTATATTAAGTCTTATATATATATATATATATATATATACAAGTCTTTATATATACATTTAAATATAAACGAAATATTACAATATAATAAAAATCGGTAGCAAAAGCTTTAAAACAAATGCAACATGTCTTACTTGATATTTTATTTTGTCAGTAGTAGATATTCCAAAGAGGAAATGTAACATCGTCCAGGTAAAAGAAATACGAGAGATAACTCGTAAAGCAGGGGAAATAATACAAAATCCATTTTAAGTAAAAGCGAGGATTATATTCAAAAACGACATACCTACCTTACTTTAATATTAAATATGTGAATCAAATCATTACAAACAAAACAGCTGTCAAATCCATATTTCTTTATTATTGGTTCCAGTAAAGATTGTTTTATTGTTGGATGAAAAACTTATATTCCTTCAAGTACTTAAGGTTGAGATACACGTAAAATTGTTGAATCAAAAATAGGTATTAAAATAAATGCACAAACTTTCTTACTTGCCTTTTATTTTTTATTGGCGAGGGTGAGCACACTATAAACGGTGGTTGACTTGGTTTGTTAGAAATGAATTGCACAGAAGAAATCTAATTTTTTCAAATTTCATTTTCGTTCAACTGGTAAGAGAAAACTGGAAAGAATCGTTGAATTCCGTCTAAAATAAATAATTTAAAACATTTAAACCCGATTTTATAAGGTTCTGCAACAATCTACAACATCCTATTTTGTGTAACTTCAAAATCTGCCCCTAATGATGGCAAAATATTATATTTAAGGTAAATGAACGGTGCAAAAATATTTAAGTAATACTATATTTGGCTGACTGAAAAAAATTGTAAATTATTTTTTCACCGTTTATATTCTGAACATTTTCTGTAGACCAAACTCGCCCTTTATAATAAAGACATTTTCTTTGTTTAAAATAAACAAACTATTTTAGTGAAATAGCGCCGGCAGCAAACCAACAAAACAGTGGAAACTTGTTTTACTTGATGTTTTGTTTTGTGTGTATAAGATTTCCCAAAGAGTAAGACTAACTTACCCCAAGGCAAATGAAATACAAGGAATAGTTCGTAAAGCGGAGAAAATATTCCAAAATCCATTTCATGTAAAGTTGTTATCGTTAAAATTATTTATCTTATCATATTCGTTTCTTTCTTTACTTTTTAGTCACAAACAAAACAGCTGTCAATCCAACAACCCACCTCTTTTGTAGGTTGTGGAAAAGGTTGAATTCTACTGCATGACCAACTTATATACCCTTAAGTACTTGGGATTAAAGTGTAGAAAGAAAATAGTTTAAAACTCTTAGTTAACCAAGTCACAATGTATTACTAAAATACTAACCTTATTTTTCGTCTTGTGACTATTTTCATGTTTTTTTTTTGTTTTTTTTTATAAAATAATTACGCGTTTTGGAATTTATATCCCATCATCAGAATAGATTCACTTCTAAAAAAATAGTTAATGGAAAATTGGTATTAAAATAATTTTAGAAACGTCCTTAATCGTCAATTTTCAAAAATAAAAACAGATTTAAAATGTGAGTTTGGTAGTTGTCAGTCAAAATGAACCATGTACGGCGTTTTTGAAAAATAATGTATATATTGAAAGGAGTTTAAACTTGCTTTGCTTGTGGTTAAAATGCGCCCTCGTAGTAAACCATTTTTTTTTTTTTTTTTTTTTTTTTTTAATATTTTTAGTAAGCTTTTTTATTGTTTTTTTTTCCAATTATAATGAACCGTAATATTTTCTACATGATATTTTGCATACAGGGTTGGGCCAGAAACATATTTTACCAAAATATCAACGAACTTGGTAGAGCTTATATAGTTTTTGATTAAATCTCTATCTTTCATCTTTCTTATCAGGTCTCCTAATTCTTACAACCGCAATGCTATTAGAATATTTGAGTGCTAGAATTCTTTATTTAATGTCCTGACCTTCCTTTTAAATATAAGGCGATGATGACCCTTGAAAAAACAAGAAAAATAAATTGTTTTGTTTATATTTAAATGCGACGATGTCCAAGAGGTTTTACACCTTAAAAAATGTTCATTGTAGTGTCTTTAGATCAGACGTTGTTTGTTTTTAAACAACCGTAATTATTTGTAATATTTGTGTACAATTAATATTTGAAACAAAACATTATTTTCCCTTGATGAAATGTTAGACACGTGTCACAATTGTTTTCATTACACTGTTCGCTTCGCTCCAAGTACTGTTTAATCGTAAACAATTAAATTTAATATGTGATTTACAAACACGTTCTACCGCCGTTTTCATTACGTTATTATGTGGTTTTAATTGCTTCAGCTTCGCTCTTGCGTGCAGAATGTTTCTTTATCAAAATGTCTGGTTTAATGAATTTACAGATGTGAAATTCTCACTCTTGGACATTCTGACAGTTTAGAAGTATATCTATGGTTATGTTGGTGTGAGCGTTCGTATGTCTGTCTGTCTGTACGGTTTTTATTATCTAGTCTTTTAGTTTGCTTCTTTGTACTATAAACAAAGTTTTATTTTTAATATCTATTGGGTTATTTCAGTCTATGCTTTAGTAAGATGTTTTTTAAACGACTAGTAGAACGGAATCAATACGTAAACACTGCCAAATAAATTTGAAACTGAGAAAGTACAAGGTGTATTGAAATTAAGGTGTTAAAGTTTTTGAGTTGCTTCTTCTTGTTAAAACAACAAAAGTGTATGACATATATTTTTATTACCAGTTTGTTCTTCCAGATGGACACAAATAGATATAAGAATTATTCCATAACAGAAAACAAACAACGGAAAATAAAGAAAAACATAAAACATAAAAATAAGTAAATTATGTCACTTAGTTTAACGTGTAAAAAATAAACTTAACAACAAATCAAAAGAAATTTTTTTTTTGAGAAATCGTATTTATTATTATTTCACAGTTAATTAAAAATGTTTTTGTTATTTTATAGTTGGCAATATCTAACAACCTATGTTAGATATGAACTTACTTTCAAGAAAAACATCAAAATAAGTAAATTATGTCACTTACTTTAACGTGTAAAAAATAAACTTAACAACAAATCATAAGAAATTAATTTCTTTTTGAGAAATTGTATTTATTATTATTTCACAGTTAATTAAAAATGTTTTTGTTATTTTATAGTTGGCAATATCTAACAACCTATGATGGATATGAAAGTACTTTCTTAACCATATGTAAATATAATATTTTTGACGTACAGTACACATGGTGTAAATTATTTAATCTAACTTTTTTCGTAAAAAGCACCTCGGATAAAAGTTCTCACTTCAAGGGTCCTCTAATACGTGCATTGGATTTCAAATATGTACATAGTTTTAATGAAATTCCCCCTTTCCCCTGTTCCCTCCATCGAGATTAATTTACTTTTATCATTTAAACGTACAGACTATGTTGTGTCTATTATTTTAAAAAGTTTACTTGAAAATAATAATAACTGTTTCACGGGGAATATATTTAAACTGTTTAATTGTGTGGATATCAGTTGTCTATTTTACTAATTTGTATTCATTCAGAAGTTATAATATATAGAAAATATTTGGTTGGAAAAATACTAATTTATATTTTTTAAAGTATAGATAATTATTGAGCTTTTCTGACTCAATAAATTGTTTCATTGTAACCTATGCAATTTAACTCTTAGGATAATTGTTTGTTCAGTGTTCATAGTGTGGTAGAATTATAAAAACGGTTGTTTCAATATTTTTGTATAACTCAAAATTCGGATTTACTTCTCTTGAAAATAAATCAAATTATATTGATATACTGTATATATATATATATATATATATATATATATATATATATATATATATATTCTAAAGACTATTAGAAAATATTGGTGGAATATAGTCAAGAGCATAAAAGAAAATAGTCGTTAAAAAAAATTCCAGTTTTAGAATTATAGATAAAGGATGTACAACGGTTTATAATGATATTTTAAAATAAATTTTAAGCTGTTCAAATCAAATTTTTATGAGATTTAAAACCAATAACCCATAACTTTCATCAAATAAAGTTATGGCTAAAGACTAAGATAGAAAATATCAAAATAAATTTGGTAAGAATTATTTATAAGGATTTTGAGAAAATAACTGTCAAAAACAGCCCCTGATAAACAAAACTTTACCGTCAATATTTCCCCCAAAATTTCGGTTCGGATTTTATAGGTAAAAAATGTGAGTAAAAACAAACCTCGTTCTTAAGTCAAAGCCGTTTTTATTCAAAAATGTATAATAAACATACCTCCAAACAGGCGATGCCTTGGAGGTTTTTCTTTTTTCTCTCTTAAATATTTTTGTAACATTTAATCTATCAGGAAATATGTGTATGAGTGTGTACGATATCGATGTGTATGTGTAGGTTAAAAATATAGCAAATAATGAATATTATTGTAGATTGTATGTAGTGAGTAGTGTTTTACTTTCTTGTAATGTGTGGAATTATCAGGTCAAGCCCGAGCATTGCGATAAGTAATCCAAGACTCTAATACAATTTGCTTAACTATTTGTATCAATATATTGTTAATATTATTGCAGGTATTATTGCATATTGTATTGTACTTATGTTAACATTTCATTGGAGAAATAAAGTTTCTTTGTTTCTTTCTTTAAGTACAATGCCTGTAATCTATCATAACTCTCTATGATCAATTTGTGAAATGTGAAGATTTATGACACAACCCAATAAGCCAAATATACCTTAAATTAAGATTTAACATACAGAGTAATTTACGAAGAACCTGAAACACTTTCACCCCAGGTTTTGTTTTTACAAATAAAGACAACATTTCATATAAAATTATATCAGAAAGCCATTATTTCCCGACCATCCACTTTTTTTTTTTGTTTTAAACATTTTAACTTTAGAAAAATGAATTAATATAGAGTTCAAATTCGTACTTTGATTTTACGTGTTACGTTTTATAAGTGTGCCAAAAACAAAGATTTAATTATATATTTTTTTCATATAACTTCCTTTAAAGTGTTTAAGTGGATTAATTCAAAAACAATAATTTTACAAAAATATACAAGAAACAAAGTATTTTCCTGTTTAAACAACAAACAAAAATTCTTTTTTTTAACTAAAGTATAACCGAGTTAAAACGATAAAGCGATTTTTGACTTGATTTGACAATATTTAAATCTTCTCTAATTCTTACTTACTTCATTACTTTACTTACTTACTTCATTCACAATTTAAGAAATAAAACGATTCATAGATAAAACTATCAGCATTGGAAAACATTTTTGTTTTGAGCCTTTGAGACAATTACTAAGACAATTGGATTGACTAGAATCAAAGTGATATTTCTCAGTAGACGTACTTTTTCAGGAGAAGCACAAAACGGTTTAGTAAATCTTGTGTTCCTCACAAATGTTTAAAATTTCTAGAAATAAAGTCTCGTCTATAGACCAATTTAAAGCAAAACTATGTTGATGAAAGGATATAAAATGAAATATGAATTATAAAGTTCATTTTGATTCCAGGAAATGGATTACGTCCACTTTGATAATCACCATAATGGTATAAACTGCAATTTGTTGTAAAATATTTTACAGTTACTGACCATATGCTGACATTTTTATTTATACCGTAAAAGTTAATGGTAAAAAGCAACTGTACTATTATTAAATGGGGAATGCGGCTAAAAGAAGGGTCGTCTCACTCTAACGCACGCGCCATCACATAGAGGCGCGCAGAGTATTAGGACTGGCCGGTATCTGCCGTGGACCACCCGCATGAGTTACCTACTATGCTTCACCAATGACTAGATAAATACTATAAGACACGACATGGCTATGTTAAATATTCTACGCTTATTCCTGAGTTGACCAATACCCGCCAGGTGGCGTTGATGTGACCAATCTGAAGTTGATGTGACTGGCGTTAGGTGGCTCTACGGTCAAACAATGTTTCAGGCGGGTAAGAGAAAACGCACTGATGCCACATATGGGACCAGAGATGCGAGGGAAGGTCGAGAATCGTTTATCTCAGCGCACGACCTGACAACACTGACTATGCTGACGGAAGTAAGAGAGAAGGTTTGTGAGAGAGAGAGGTCAACAGTTGTACAGTCTCAACCAAGTGGGATGCGTACAGTCAAGCACCTGCTGCTAGCGCTTTCTGATAGCTGTGTGTCAAACTTGTGACGAACAGCACCCGTAAAGCGTAGACTATTTCCCTATCCTATGCCGTGTCTTACAGTATTTATGTAGTCATTGTCTTCACTTGATCAAATTTTCATTTATTAAATTTGATATTTTAAAAGAAATGTGGAATATATTTTTTTTTATTCTACACCTCTTTACGAGAAAAATGAGACTGAACCCAATGTATAATTAGCTTTAATAGAGCGAAAAATCAATAATGTTTGTTACCAAATGAATGACAGTTTGATGATTAATAAGTGTGAATAAACATTGTTGATTTTGGGCTATAATTCAGTAAATTATACATTAATTGGTTTAATTTTTCTTGTATTTGTGTGTAGAATAAAAATATATTATAGATTTTATTTTCAAATATTAAATAAAATAAATAAAAATTTTATAAAATGAAGCTCCGAGGTGACTCATACAGGTGGCTTGGGGGTAGGTCACGGGACACCCTAATCCTCTGTGCTTGTGTGAGTGAAGCGACACTTGGTTCAGCTGCATTCCCAGTTTGATAATAGTATAGTTTGAAACAATATAATTTATTAATATTTAGACCAAATAAACATACGTTTTTTTAAAATACATTCAGAATAATTAATTATTATAATAAATTGAAAAACAAAAACTTATAAAAACAATAATAGGCTAATATTTTTAAATAGTTTTTGTCTCTTTAACATTATGAAGAAAAAAAATCACACTTTACAATAAACAAATTTTTTAAACAAACATAGCCACTAAACAAAATCTATTGAAAACCCGTTAATAAATTAAAAACACAATATTTAGTAAAACCACTATTTTATCAAATTGCCGACCATGGTTTCAATAGTTACAGCATTAACAAGGTATCTTAAAAGACGGAAAAAAGTATTCTAACCTAAAATACAAAGCTGGGTATTTTAAAGTAGTATGGATAGAGGGATGAGGGAGAGGGTAGGTTATGACCAGGAGAAGGGTTTAAGGAGTGGGGAACTAGTTTAATCTAATCCCTTGTTTAAAACTCAACTTTTTTCTACTAGCCACTCTATATATGTTAAACTTTTTGACTTATTGCATATTTGTAAAATATTAAAATAGGAAACCCGCTGGCCTATGTTATAGAAAGACAATGTCTTCCTCCTCATGTTCTCCACAGTCAACAATATCCTGTGAATCATCGATTATGTTTACATAAAATTTTAATTTTTAATTTAACCTCCAGTCATATCCGTAACGTTATTTCAAATAATGTACGACATCTCATATTTTATTTAGATTCATGTTGTTTGTC
Source organism: Aphrophora alni (assembly GCA_963513935.1). Classification (NCBI taxonomy): domain Eukaryota; kingdom Metazoa; phylum Arthropoda; class Insecta; order Hemiptera; family Aphrophoridae; genus Aphrophora; species Aphrophora alni. The sequence goes on from OY740777.1 coordinate 39,080,145, forward strand.
ATTAGAATTTCATAACAAAAAATACTTCTAGCTGTATGTGATTTGTTGAAAATGCTTCAATATATTACCAAATCACATATAAAATGAAACTCTCATTATACTAGAATGTCATTTTATTTTTTCAGAAGACTGTTTGAAAACTATTCTTTTGGTATTTTAAATGTGAATCTGCTACGTAGAATATTTGTTTACTACGATGTTACAGCTTCATAAAAACAAATATATTTAAAACTTTTACGACTATTTTAATAATAGAATGTTTCATAACAATATCCCTTACATCTTCTAATGTTTGTTTGACCTCTTTACGTTTCATTTCTCTTTAATTCAATCCATTTCATTCATTAGTTAAGTAATGAAACATCCACCAAGCCATTGTGTTAGAGTCTTTGGATTGTTTTGTTTGTCCAAACGAAAGCTGAAGTTGTTGATGGATCGACTGTGTATCACTGGAGTTATTCACAACAATAAAGTTAAAATAATTTAATCGCTAAGAGTAATAAACAAACTGGTCAGGCAATTAGGTAATGCAATGTTTTCGCCCAATCAAATGCAAACATCAGTAGGATTAATTCTCTTGAAAAAATTTAAATTAGTTAGCTTTCTCATTGGTAAAATACATTGGTATTAAGAACGTGCTTTTTATCATCATATTTTCTGCTTGTATTTTTTTTGTCAGCTGCAGACAAACAAAACCGTCTGAGGTGTACCACAAGATGTATTTTATATTAAATATTATTCTACATTAGATCAGTTTAACATTTGCGTTCACAAGCATTGGATCACGCTACCTTTTAAATAATTTCTTAAAATTTAAATCTGCTAGAAAATATTACCTTCTCCGTCTGCAATTATACGCTTCAGGACATAATAATAATTTGTTTTAACTACTTAACACTTTGATTTTTTGTTCCAATTTACCATTTAATTTAAAACGCTCTCTATTATATTTCCCTTGTAACATAATACTTGACTAAGATATATTGAAATTAAATAATTATTATATGAGAGAAATAAAATTAACATTAATACCAACTAAGATACAGCAATGCAGAACAGTTTCAAATTGTAATAAGCACACCTGTAAGACACTATGATTATTCACATCGGAGTTATCAAGGAAATTACCAAGCTATATAGAAAACCCGGAGATCTGACTTCTGTGAACTCAAAGAGTTTCAAGGTAAAATACTGCAAAAAAGGAATGTCCAATCAGAAAAAAGCCCGCGAATATCAGCCTATGAAATACGCGTAAAAATAAAGTTGGGGCGACGTTTCAAAACTCGTGGTGATTTTTTCAACGATAATTAAAAAAACAAAAAGTAATAACAAGGCTATTCCAAAATAAAATGTGTTACAAGCTAAAATTTAAACAAGTTCATAAATACAAATAATAACTGTATTTAAAAAATCAATATAGGCCATAAATGCACTACCAAAAGTGTTAAGCAAGTATTAAGTGATAAGTGAAAGTTCAGAAACTAAATTTAAAAAAATAATAACTTCAATATTAGAAAGAAGGTTTAGGCCACGCACTTTTAGTTTCGTATAAATATGGGATTTGGCAATGCTAGGTTAGTTAGAGTTTGATTATTTTTCACTGAAGATGGCGAATTTTTCGTTGAAACGCGATTGATTAAGTAATTGTAAATTTTGTGAAAACTTGTGTTCGATTTTTATTCTATCAAATATTATCTCACAAGTCAAGCTCAACATTTATTTTTAATTCTTTGTAATAAATAACTCTGTATTTTGAAATTTTATGAACAGATGATTTTCAAATTCGTATCTTTCAGAATTTCCAATCATGAATTGAGATATAAAAAAAAATCCCAAATATGACTTTATAATAATGATTCCAATTTACCCCTAACCACAATCACTGGAAACTTTAAAATAAAACACAATTATTTGATTAAATGTTTTTTATTTATTCTTTCCACTAAATGACCTGATGTACATTTCGATAACATCGGTTATCATCGGTTATCATGTTATCGAAATGCACATCAGGGCATTTAGTGGAATGAATAAATAAAGAACAATAATCAAATAATTGTGTTTTATTTTAAAGTTTCCAGTGATTGTGGTTAGGGGTAAATTCGAAACATTATAGTGAATTTCACCACAGTGCTTAACAAGATTGTATCATGACTTTATAAGTAAATTATAACCAAATTCAAAGAATATATTTCCAAGTCGGAAATATGTAAAATGTAATTTAATTTTTAAATAAACATTCTGAATATTCAAACATTTAATGCCTGGAGGGGGGATCAGGTTTGCATTAAAAATATAGAATTACTAATAAAAGCATAATCCATTATTCAAATTGAATTGAGATTAAATTAACATAATCTTTATTTTATTTGGTTTAATGCGTTTTTAATGTGTATCTCTTAAACACAGCGAAGGTATAATCTGAGAATCAGTGTTGGAAGTGATTATGTTTCTTTATAAACTTAAGTCTGGTTCCCGAGGGAGTTTATGTTTGTAAAATGAATAGTAACTTGAGGAAAAGTTTGTAAAATTGTATAATGATCTACCCTTCTTATTGTATTAGTATAAATTGTGAAATAAGTGTATTTCAAGACAAATTTCGTTAACATGTGAACGCAATTATTATACTAACCAAGTAAAAAAATTAACCAAAATCCTTTTATATATACTATATACTATATATATATATATATATATATATATATATATATATATATATATATATATATATATATATATATATATATATATATATATATATATCTTTTTAAAGGTGAAAAACCTCTCGTTCATCATTTCAATATAAAAGAAAACTTAAATACTTTAATAGTTCTAGTTTAAAATAAACAAAGTTTATCAAGAGAAGCCTGATAAGAAAAATGAAAGTAAGAGATCTAACTCAATACCATACGAAAAGTCTGTAGAACTAGCTATAGTACATCGGGATTGTCAAGCCTAAACTCATTTTTTAAAAATAATATATTTTGTCTACAGTTGTTGACAAAGTGGCATTTTGTGCATTTAAATTAGTTTGCAAAACAGGTGATTTCTCAACAGTTTCACTTTGCCCACTACTTTGCTCACTCCGAAAGGCAACCGAACAAAACGAAATTTAGGTTAAGTTTTTTTAAATTGATTTATAATATACAGGAAATGTCCCGTATGTAGGTTAGATTAATTCTTACATGTAAAATAACAAATAAACAACCAAACAACGTTTTAAAGTTGAAAAAGGAAGTAATTATTCATGAAGATGATTGACAGTGTATGTACACGGAGAGTATTTTTCGTTTGCCGAGTTTTGAAGTTGGCAATCCCGTTTCCTCAACAATACACCTAAGTCATTTGTAATATTCATAAATAACCTCAGTTTTGACGTGAGAACTTCTACTCAGTGTTGATGTGTTGTTTAGCACAACTGCTATATTTTGTGTAGTTAGTTATAAAATATGGACAGTTCAGATTTTTAAATAATCTGAAAAATAAGAAAAATGCTGTTATTAAAGATCGAATTGTAATTGATTGTTTGTTTGAACACTATTGTATTAAATTAATGTTTTATTAAATTGTGTTACTGCTGAAGTATGTTTTTTATTTGTCACAAAATAACAACTGTAGACAAAGTATAATGTGCAATTCTTGAGCAAATTGTCTTTTTTAAACTCGATAAAATTGACGTTAACATTTTTCTCTCGTTTAAAAAAGTGCCACTTTACTCACTAGTTGCACAAATAACTATTTACTACTTTGAAAGTAACATGATTTCAATTACAACGCAGGAAAAATGTTTTCATGAAGCTATTATGTTTTATTATTTTTCGTTATAAGGTGTTTTGTTCAAGTATACAGTAGTTGTCTTTTTATTTACTGTTACTTCTTGGACTGTGATTATTGTCTTCTTTATTCTAGCCAGTAGCACAATGGGTTAACAAGAAATGATTTAGAACATGTAAAGGATAAGGGTCTACCAGAATCCACACCATACTTACTCTAGTGTCATCTTTTTTTAAAGCTCAACGTATGTAAGTATGTTATATATATTATGCGTTCTCAGATGTCTGCTTCAAAGGAATCACGAAATCAATATACTGTAAATACGTAGTATATTTAGCTGTGTTCACAGCGTTGTTAAATATGGCTAATTTAAATATTATATACAGTAAAAAAATAAGTTTTATTATCAAAAGTGTTTCAGTGACAAGGTTACCAACTTCAGTGATAAATTACTTAGTTTATTGTAATAGAAGATCACGACATTTTTTTCTGAAACAGATTTTATAACTGAATATTCTAATAATCATTTAATGAATACATATGCTGAAAAAAATAAGTTTTATTATCAAAAGTGTTTCAAAGACAAGGTTGACATCTTCAGTGATTAATTACTTAGTTTGTTGTAGTAGAAGATCACGACATTTTTTCTGAAACGGATTTTATCAGTAAATATTCTAATATTCATTTAATAGAATACGTATGCTGAAAAATAAGTTTTATTATCAAAAGTGTTTCAAAGACAAGGTTGACATCTTCAGTGGTTAATTACTTAGTTTGTTATAGTTGAAGATCACGACATTTTTTCTAAAACGGATTTTATAAATAAATATTCTAATATTCATTTAATAGAATACGTATGCTGAAAAATAAGTTTTATTATCAAAAGTGTTTCAAAGACAAGGTTGACATCTTCAGTGGTTAATTACTTAGTTTGTTGTAGTAGAAGATCACGACATTTTTTCTGAAACGGATTTTATCAGTAAATATTCTAATATTCATTTAATAGAATACGTATGCTGAAAAATAAGTTTTATTATCAAAAGTGTTTCATTGACGAGGTTACCAACGTCAGTGATAAATTACTTAGTTGTTATAGTTGAAGATCACAACATTTTTTTCCGAAACGGATTTTATAACTGATTATTATTCTAATATTATTTTAATAGAATACATATTGTGACAAAAAATCTTTATTACCAAAAGTTTTTCCAAGACAAGGTTAACATCTTCAGTGATAAGTTACTTACTTTGTGGTAGTTGAATATGACATTTTTTTCTGAAACGGATTTCATAAGTAAATATCCTATTAGAGCATTTATGTTCTATTATTTATGACATGTATGTAATATAGAGAGAACTATAAAATTAGTCAACAAATTAATGTTGAGTTTATTGCTTACATATCTGTTTTGGGATCCTTTGAGTACAAAAGGTATTTGCGCAATCTTTTCTGTGTTCTGCAAAAACGTCTGTGCAGATTTTAATGAAATTTAGTACCAGGATATTTTTGGCAATATCTTGGGATTTTGTTTTCCATTTTTCCCCTAACTATAAACTTTTAGGTAATTTATACGTAAAAAATTATGATCTTCACAAAACCAGCTTTATCAATTATGATCAAAGTTTACCTCTAAGGCGAAATAAATATATCAGTTGCCATTTCTCTAAAAATTCAAGTTCGTGAGTTATCATTAAAAAAAATAATAAATTGCACATGTTGTTATAAAGGAAGTAATTTCTCAAAATGGTCTCTACCGTTTTAGTTTACATTTTAATAAAACGTAGAAATTAACACCAAATCAGTATTAAAATCACAATTGATAAATATTGTGATTCGGAATAATTGACGAAACTTTAAAAAAAAAACCTTTACTCTATTTAAAACATCAACTTTTAATCAAATACAATGTACCTTCAATATGTGTGGAATAAACAAAGAAAGTTTACGGTCTTGTAAATAATATATACCTATTTTCTTCAAAGTCGGAGCCATAATTTTACTTCTTTATTATTTCAACTACTGAAATGACATCTTAAAGTTGCTCTCCAAAGTTCCCAACAAGCGAATGAATATTTGTATTGACTTATTTAGATTTTATTATTATTATTATTATTATTTTTTTTTAGGTTTTTGCTGATGGTTTAGTGAGAATTTATTCACTGTTTATTTAATGTTCGAATTTATAGCAGTTTTTACTATCGTTTTTCAAAAAAATATTAATTAATACTTTTCGTGAAGTATTTTATTTTTATCGGAAAATAAAACTAATATCAACCGTTAGACACTTAATTATGGTAAATTAGGGTGTGGCAAGCCTAAAGGACCCTACATCTTTCTCCACGTGGTCTTGAGTTAGATCTTTCCTATCATTTCTCTCTTGACCAACTCTTGTTCTTTTACGACTCTAAGTCTATTAGAGTATTCGAGCGTAAGTGGTCTCTATTTTATTCTCCTTTCTTTATAAGCCAAAGATGACTGAGAACGTATTTACTTTTAAACAACAAGAAATAAAAATCGAATATTGATAATTATACTTTTTATTGAATATATTTTATTTAAACGAGAAATTAAAACTAATATTTATCTAATTATAGTATCCGCAACACATCGCATACTATAAAATCGACCAGGTGATAAAGAAAGGCATAAGAGCTGTATGACCCCATTCGTGAAGCTTCTTATTTTATTGAAAAGTGTGTTTGAAGGGTGGTTCCTCAGCGCATGCGCGCTTCACAGTTCATACTAGCCTCCCAGGTCTCACATCGCTCAGTCGTGTATCACGCCCGGTTTTGTGAATTTCAAAAAGCATCATTCCTCGCTCGCGTCGTGTGTGTTTTGTTTTCAACCTGTGCTGGATTTATTTTTGTGTTATTTGGAGTGAGTTGTGTTATCGACTATTGGGGGCTTTATTCTGCGAGACAAGCAGGTAGGTCTATTGTTATTGATATTTGTGAAGCTGTGTATGGACCAATAACGGACTATCTTTGTAATATTTCATTGTGTCGTGATTGGTCGGTTGTGAATCATACTACTTGTTGTTTTAATAAAAAAAATGTATAGCATATTGAATGGAAATTATTTAATATCACGGATGATTATTTTAATATTAAAATGTTTCATATTATCAATAAAAGGTACAATATTGTTTTTGTAATATTTTTAACACGAATTTTAATTAGAATACAAGTTAAGATACCCAGATGTATTTACAATTTTTTACAATGAAATATCAATAGAAAAAGTTTTATGATTTGTCATGTAATCAATTTCAAATATTTCCTGGTTTTATTTTGAAATTAAAATTAAAATTTAGTCTATTTTTAAATTAGATATGTTATTAGTCATTTTTGTAAGAATATATTTTGAAAAATTCCGATCAAAATTAAAGACGTTTTCTGTAAATCAAAATTTGAGGTTAGCTTTGATAATATCTCGTAATTCCTGATTTTCTTAATGATTTTTTTTTTTAAAAAACATGTATTCATTATTTTTCAAAATAGGAACTACATGTTTCGTTCAAATTTTAGTGAAATATACAACTTAAAAGAGAGTAGAATAAAAGTAAAAACATAATTACAGCTAATAAATAATTAGATAAATGAACTGTTTTTAGCTAAATTTTAATCAAATAAGATATAAGTTGAGGATGGATCTATGACACAACCGAAGCAAAAACCTATTACATTTTTTTTAATACAGCACTCAGGTTTCATTTACACTTTTTTATTTTCCACTGTCAAACTAAAATTATGTTGTAGTTTTATTGGTTAGAATTTTTTAAATTAAATTTCTATAAATATGAGGAAAGTCATGTCGGTCAAATGAATGATGTAATACCATACTTAGGTTTAATAAACTTAATTAGAGATGTCATAACATGTTATGAAATGTGAAGATGAACAATCCAAATCAGTGAAAAATATTCTAAGTAAAAGAAAACCACTGTGATTTTACTCAAAGTCATAAGTAATTACAAATAGTACAGAAACTTTGTACAAACTTTCTTCCCCAATCCAAAAAATAGAAGGATCATGGATCGTTGCCGAAGGTTATGTGTTCAAATTCTGGCTTAAACACGAGGTTTTCTCTGTGCAGTTTGATTCTTACCAACCTGTATTATAGTGGAGGGAGGGCCCACTATAAAATAAACTGTGGTTGTCTTGAAGTGCAAAGAAAACATTTAAATCATTTAAAATCGCGTATAGGCGAATATTCAAAAAATGTTGAGCCAGACAATGGTTATGGGCTACTGAAATAAGGTTTTGTTTTAGAATAAATTCAGTTAACCGAAGGTTTACTCTTAAACTTAAATAGAGTTTTGCTTGAATTAAAATGTGATGTGAAGATAAATGACAAACACCTGTGAGGAATATTGTATGCAAAAGTAAATCACGATCATTTTATCAGTGACAAATAGTATAAATGTACAAACTTTCTTCGCTAATCCAAAAAATGAATGGATTAAAATCAATGCTGATTTTGTAGGTTTGTATCCCTAAGACGTAGTCTTTTCTCTGTTGAGTTTGGTAGTTCCCAATCTGTGGTACAGTGGTGGGAGGGCGCACTATAAATAAACGTGGTTGTCTTGACAAAACGTTAACAAAGTTTTTTGTAACTGAATTGCACGGAAAACATCTATTTTTCTAATTGTATGTATTAGCAGATATTGTTGTTTGATACTTGTTTCTTGTTTGAATTAAGTTTAAAAATATTTTAATAATATATATAATTAAATATTTCGAAACTTTAAGCTTTATTGCTTTATTTTATCCTTATCTATTTTTCTAGTTTTATTTTGTACAACTTGTTAAGTAAAACAGAAACTATAAAATTGCTGCATTAAAGGTAGATTTCATTATGTCGACAGTAATCAGTTAAAGCATTTGAAACAAGGTCAAGTTAAAAGATGCAAAAAGTTATAACCCAGATAATGGTTATTGAACCATTATCGTAATAAATGTTTAATTTTAAAGTTTACTCCTACATTTAAGTAGAGTGTAATAGAATTTTGATGAAATGTGAAGATAAATGATCCATATCGGTGAGCGATATTGCAAGTAAAAGAAAATCACTGTGATTTTAATACTAAAAATAGTTTTAAAACTTTGTATAAACTTTTTCACCAATCAAAAAAATAAAAGGGACCAAAAATATTGGTCAAAATTGTCAATACAGTAGATGTCATAAAAACGTTAATATGAAACACGGACGCTGTTTTTGAAAAACCAGTTTGAACAAATAAATAGCGACCTACTGCTATAAAGACTCCCACCTTGTAAATAATATTTCACTAAAATCGAACTGTTTAAGGCGCTTAACAAATTCATTTTTCTTTATTGGAAATTAATTCTGAACTTGAATAATTTTACTTCCGATATTTCAAGTTTTGGTCATTAATTTTTGCTTAAAATTTTAACGAAATCTATGGATTTTGATACACTACATATTATGTAATAGCCCTAAGGTCAACTGTTTTCATTTATTAACAGCTTTAATTCACAAATCAATATTTTTTGTGACATGGCAACCGACACGCTTTATTTGGGTTATCAGTTCACTAGAGTACAATTTCATTAAAATCGTTTTAACCGATTAAAAAAAAAATCGTAATTTTGTAGTTTTTCGTTATGTCAACTTCCCCCAAATTGTTTAAAAAAAATTTTTTTTACAAAAGTAACGAGAGGTTAAAAATATATCCAATCATAAAATATGATTAAAATCGGTCCATCCCTTTGATATATAAAGCACACATACAACAGCCATCATTCCAAAAACCACTTTTCAAAACGAACATACCTGCAAAAGATCAGACATAGATTTTTTGAGTGACAATTCGTTCTGGTTATGAAAAAGTGAATTTCGAAATATTATTAAAGTGAACGTTGTCATTAAAACTCAATTTAAATTTAATATTATCCTTCTTAGGACGAGTTTATGCTACAAGCCAAGAGAACAAATATCCTTTCAAAGTTGATAAAGTGACACTTTATTCAAACTCTCTTATGAAAAACGCGGATATCAGTAAATAAAATTATTTTCTCCCTGTCTCATGTATAAATGTAATATTTTTTGGCGAAATACTAATATATTTTTTTCACTAGTATTTAATTTTGTGGATAAGTATATGTTATGATTGTATTTGAGATAAGATTAGGTTGACGACACTGCAGCAGTCTGGAGGCAAGACGGGTGTAAGCAGGTCGTAGGCAACAGCCTTGTCTGTAGATAGTACATGTATGTAATAAAGATATTGTAACAATTACAAAGTATAATCTTATTAACAATAACTACAAATATAACATGGTGGCAGTGGTGAACAAGTGAAGTGATTATTAATTATAAAATGCCTACCTTAAAAAGCATTATTATATAAGACATGTGAACAGCTGGCCGATTGTCGGTAAGTTTTAGTATAGACACGTAAGCCTAAAAAAGTGCAAAGCTAAATTTATAAATCGTTAGTGTTATATGGCTAAATTACAACAACAAGAATTAGATATTCCTGAAGCAAAAGACATATTTTTTACAATGGATTATCACTCTAATATTCCTAGTCAAATGTCATTTGAAGGAAACTTGACTGAAAATTGGACAAAGTTTAAACATAAATTTAATCTATATTGTGACGCTTTTTTAACTGAAAATGTACAAGATAAACGTAAAATTGCGTTATTATTACATTCAATGGGTGATCAGGGTGTTGAAATTTTCAATTCTTTTAATTTAACAAAGGAAAGTGCAAAAGTGTTTGAACATGTCATAACAGTATTCGATGAATACTTTCTTCCGTTAAACAACGTGACGTATGAAAGACATATTTTTTTCAACCGGAAACAGTTACATAATGAATCATTTGAACAATATATGGCTATACTTAGAAATTTAAGTTCTACATGTGAATTTGGAAATTTAAGGGACAGTCTGGTAACAGATATTTTCATTAGTGGAATTACAGATTCATCAGCAAAAGAAATATTACTAAAGACAAAAAATATCGATATAAAATCAGCTTTGGAAATTTGTAAAACAAAGGAAATGGCTCATAGAAGAGCACGCCATCTAGATATTAAAACTGAAACGGGTACGTCATCAACCGATATTGACTCTATCAACAAAACTAAGAAGCATTATTTATTATCAAAGTCAAGCAGCGATAGTAACTTCAAACAAGGACAGGTCAAAAGTAAACATAGGCCTAAACCGTCGTTTCAACAGAAGCAAACAACAGATGTACAAGTTCAACGACATAATCGTGTTATACAAACTTCTTGCGGTAAATGTGGTTACAATCATAAGTTTGGTGAATGTTTTGCTTTTGGAAAAAAATGTAATAAGTGCGGAAAAGCTAATCATTTTGCCAATATGTGTAGATATAATCGCAAATTAGTAAGTACTCTAGACAATACTCAAAAATTTAATAGTCTAGCATCAATAAGTGATCCTAGTTTAAACTTTATTATAGATATAGTAAATATAAATAGTAATCAAAATTCTGAAGTAGAACAATGGTATGAGAAATTAGTTATTAATGGAAAAGAATGCCTACTAAAATTAGATACAGGGGCACAAATTAATATTTTATCAATTAAATCATTTAAAGAACTTAAAATTAACCATAAATTTGTAAAAAAGACAAACACATCAGTAACGTCTTTTACAAAAAATTGTGTTCCTATATTAGGCACATGTAGTGTTAATTGTCAAGTAAAGGGTAAAACAGAAGTGCATAAATTAATATTTTATGTTGCAAATATTAATTGTTCTAATATACTTGGTTTAAAATCTTGTATTGAATTAGATCTCATAAAAAAAATTGAAACTGTAGAGATTTTTAAGTGTGAGAAATATAAGCAATTATTTGACGAAGGAATCGGTAAAATACCAATTGAAGTAAAATTACAATTAAAAGACAACACAATACCAGTTGTAAGTCCATCTCGTAAAATGCCAGTTTTATTATATGATAAATTAAAAGCAGAACTAAAAAGATTAGTTAAATTAGACATTATAAAAGAGATTAATGAACCAACAGAATGGCTTAATCAAATTGTTATTGTAGAAAAGAAAAATGGAGATTTAAGAATTTGCTTAGATCCATTTCATTTGAACAATGCAATCAAAAGGTCTCATATACAATTTCCAACTTTTGAAGAACTCTCTTCAAAGCTTACAAATGCTAAGTATTTTACTAAGTTAGATGCAAGTGCAGGTTTTTGGATGTTACCTTTAGAAAAAGAAAGTGCTAAATTATGTGCATTTCAAACTCCTTTTGGAAGATATATTTTTAAACGATTGCCTTTTGGTCTAAATTGCTCAAGTGAAATTTTTTATAAAATTATGTTACAAACCTTTGATGAAATACCAGGTGTAATTTTATATATAGACGATATTTTAATACATGCTGATACTATAGAAGAATTAAATAATAGAGTGAAGCTAGTGTTAGATAGAGCTAAAGACTCTGGAATTAAATTTAACAAAGACAAATGTATTTTTAATGCTAAAGAAGTAACATTTTTAGGTCATAAATTTAGTGCTAAAGGTATCGAAATAGATCAAAATAAGATAAAAGCGATTGTTGATATGCCTTCACCAAGAGATGCAAGGGCTCTTGAACGTATTTTAGGTATGGTAAATTACGTTTCGAAATTCATACCCAATTATTCAGAATTAACTAAACCGTTTAGAGATTTATTAAAAAAAGATAATGTTTTTGTCTGGAATAAAACTTTGGAGAATTTATATGTGAAACTCAAGAAATATATTACAGAAGCGCCTGTACTAACATATTTTGATCCCAATAAACAGAGTACGTTATCAGTCGATGCATCTCAATTTGGTTTAGGTGCAGTATTATTACAAAATGGAAAAGTAGTGGCTTATGCTTCAAAAGCACTAACAAGCGTACAAACGAGATATTCTCAAATAGAAAAAGAGTTGTTAAGTATTGTATTTGGTTGTGAACGTTTTAAACAATATGTATATGGTAGTATTAATGTACTAGTAGAAACAGATCACAAACCATTGATACCAATTTTTAAAAAACCTTTATGTGATGTTCCAATAAGGCTGCAAAGAATGTTACTAAGATTACAACCTTATAATTTAAAAGTTACATATATACCCGGTAAATACCTATTTTTGGCGGATACTCTATCCAGAACATGTAATATAGCTTCTAAAGAAATAGATCCTTTTGATGAGGAAATTGAAGTTCAGGTAAATCTTTTAATTAGCAATATGCCCATTACTGAGACCAACAAACTAAATATTAAACAAGAAACCATGAAAGATGCAGTAATGTGTAAATTAAAAAAATATATTCAAAATGGTTGGCCTAAATATAAAAAAGACGTAGAGATTGAGATTCAACCTTATTTTGAATTGCAATCCCAATTATGTATAATAGATAAAATCATATTTAAAAATAACGCAATTGTTGTTCCTAAAACATTAAGATTATCAATGTTAAACAAAATACATTTAGGACACAGTGGCATTTCAAGATGTAAGTCTAGAATAAGAAATATTCTATTTTGGCCCAACATGTCAAATGATATTGAAAATTTTGTAAAATGTTGTCAAACATGTGCTAGATACAAAAGAAACAAATCAAATGAACCATTAATATGTCATAAAGTACCTGAAATACCATGGCAAAATGTAGGTTGTGATATTTTTGAGCTAAACAAAAAATATTTCATAGTGGTAGTAGATTACTTTTCATACTTTATAGAAGTTTCCCACATATCTAATTGTACTAGTACAACAATAATTGATAAACTTAAATCATTCTTTTCACGTCATGGCATACCATTAAATTTCTATTCGGATAATGCAACTTATTATATGTCCGATGAATTTAAAAAATTTATGAAAGAATGGAATTTTAATCATATAACTTCTAGCCCCCACCATCCAAAGTCTAATGGAATGGCGGAGTCGGCTGTTAAAGTCATCAAAAATATTTTTAGAAAATGTTTAGATTCTAAGCAGGACCCCTATCTTGCGCTTTTAGAATTTAGAAACACTCCAAGACAAAATTTAAGTTCGCCTGCTCAATTATTAATGTCAAGGTCTTTAAGAACCACTATACCTAGACACATAAACCATCTGAAACCTAAAATTAATTTTAAGAAAGATAGACAAAAAATGATAAAAAACAAAAGTATCATGAAACAACATCATGATGTTAGAGCTAAGGATATGAAGGAAAACTTTTCTAGTGGCAATAATGTATGGTTTAAAAGAAATCCCAAATCATTGTGGTGTCCAGGTAGAATTGTAAATAAATGTGAACAAACCAGATCCTTTACGATCCAAGATCAAAATGGAAATTCATACAGACGTAATACTATTCATATTTCACCAGACAATACAATAAATACAGAACATGGCATTAAGAATCATTCTGATAATTACAATGAATTAAATAATCAAAATAGTCTAAGTAAACAATTGCCCATACCGTCAACTAGTACAGAAGACACTTCTGTAACAGACCCACACAAATATACAACTAAATATGGCAGAGTGGTTAATACTACTAAAAGATATCCTCAGGAATAAAAAGTTAGATAATAAGTAATAAATGAAAAAAGATTAAGTTATGAATATTTTGTTATTGATTAAGTTAGATATACAAGGAATTAATTTTATTTAAGTAATTAAATTGTTTTGTAATGTAAAGACAAAGAAGTTTAAAAGTGTAGTTAATTTAATTTTTAATAATAATAAGAGAGATGTTATGATTGTATTTGAGATAAGATTAGGTTGACGACACTGCAGCAGTCTGGAGGCAAGACGGGTGTAAGCAGGTCGTAGGCAACAGCCTTGTCTGTAGATAGTACATGTATGTAATAAAGATATTGTAACAATTACAAAGTATAATCTTATTAACAATAACTACAAATATAACAGTATATAAGTTAGTTTAATATATAAATATTTGTTTTAGACGCGTCCATTGTTTATCTTCAACTGTCGAATCTTACATTACATTTTTTGGTGTCTTCCTATTTGCGGTCAGTCCTGTTTGCGGTCAAGTATAGTTTTATGAGGGGACGATCAAGGTCCTGGGGGTGGAAGGGTTTCCAATTTGAGGTCACGTCTTGAGATGTAGTTAATTTCTTCCCGTCCTTTGCATACCTAGCCACTAAATACATAACAGAATGATTTGACTCTAATCACAAATAATGTCTATTTATATAGGTTAGGTTAGGTTAGATTAGGTTAGGTTTGGTTGGGTTAGGTTAGGTTAGGTTAGGTTACGTTAGGTTAGATTACGTTAGGTTAGGTTAGGTTAGGTTATATATATGACAGCAAATCGGGAAAAATATAATTAGGGTAGCCCAAGATATTTTTGGGGTGACCGCAAACTGAACGATTTTACCCTCGACCGTTAATAGGACTGACCGCAAATGGGACGCAACCCATTTTTTAAACATATTTTTCGTTAAGAGGTTAAGTATTCTTCAAAGATTACTAAATATTTGTAGAACTCGTCATATTTAATTCACAAGAAAACATAATTTTATATTTTTTAATATTTAGATTAAGGTCAACATTAACAAGCGACTGGTAATCAATATTTAGTCAACTTTACCGCATTGTAAGTTTGCGGGACGATTGGGTTTTATTTCGTTTTGGGGAATGGTTAAGTGGAAAAGTTTGTGCAACGATTTTTGCACAGTTTATTGAGATAAAAACCCTAAAGGATTTGAAAAGGATTAAAAACAGTACGATGGCTTTTAAACTAAGCATCTACTAAAAGAGAAACCAATGTGCGGAAACAAACCTAGAGTGTTTCTAGAGATATAAAAATCGTCTTTTGTCGATACGGTTTAAATAGACGGAGCTGTAAAATCGTACGGGTTACACATGCAGAGTGCCGGTGTGATTGTTAGTCTTAGAAACAGGAAAATATAGAAAAATAGAGCAACTGGAATTTCATTGTCAAACGAGGCTATTATCTCTGTAGCTATAGTCAACATTCGTTTTAACGTTTAGCTAATTAATCCTGAACTGAAATATTTTATAACATTAGATTTTTCATAGTTTGGGTAATTTTACTAAAATTGAAATATATCGGAAAGTCGATTTTGTGAAATCAAACATCCTTCATATCAATAGTTTTTACGGTTTTTTTCCATTAATCAAGATATTATCTTTCTTGAAATAGAACGACCAATACGTTTTGTTTGCGTACTTCTTGGCTAACTTGAACAAAGTTTGATCAAAATCTCTGTGATGATTTGTAGAAAAATCATTTTGTGTTTTGTTTCCGTTCTTTTTTATTTTAAACAATACGTATCAAAGTGAACTGGAAAATGACAAAAGGTGTAATGAAACTAAAAATCAATTAGCTGATTTTTAAGTGCCTGGTGAATTAACTCAATAAATGTTATAATAAATTTTCAAAAATTTGTTCTACTTAAATAGCCTATATGTGTCTGTACGCTTGTAGATCGCATTTGTTTTTAGATATTCTACAGGGTTGGACTTTAGTGGCGCAGCGACATCCATAATGGGGGGCTATTAATTCTTCACCCGTTTGAACTTTAGACAACAATATTTTTCAACCCAAATACAAATATCGACTGTTGTTAGATCAAGCGACCTGGGTGGTCAGTATTGTGCACCACATCGACCATTCCATCCATCCAGGAAATGCCGGTTCAAGTGGGCTCGCACAGCCAGAAAGAAGTGGGGAGGTGCCCCATCATACTGATAACACATGCAGCGTCTCAATGCTAGAGGAAAATCTTTAAGTAACTACGGCAATTCTTGTTGTAGAAACTGTAGGTACACTTCTGCATTTAATAGTGCAGATTAAATCTGTGATTAAATGATAGATTTTAGTTAAATACAATTTTAGCTGACGACACTCTCTAATTTTAGTGCATATTTAAATATATAGCTTTTTTGTTCAATTCATTCATTTTTACGTTTTTACTGAGAATGACCGAAATGACAATTTTACAACGAATAGGTTACAAATTCGTATTGAGAAAGTTTTTAAATCAATTATTACTAGTTGTTATATGCTGTGTTAAGAAATACAATTTGATAAGTGATTAATGAAATTAGTTTAAACGAGGGTGTAGAGCATTTTTTCTTTTAAATAGAAAATATACAGAGTGTTTAAAATATATGTATAATAACTTCAGGTTGTGAGTTAAGTTAGGTTATATTAGGTTAGGTTAGATTAGATTAGGTTAGTTTAGGTTAGGTTAGTTTAGGTTAGGTTATTTTAGGTTAGGTTAGATTAGGTTAGGTTAGGTTAGGTTATGGCGTTAAAATAAAGAATTCCTATAAACACAGTCCGAAAATACTAGTTTATCAGTTAACCGGCCATTTTGTTTGTGATAAAAATATATAACGTTTCAAATTATTACAATTTTGAGTTGAAATTTGGTGTACCTTTTATACGTAACTTTATCCAGTTTACCAAGAAATAAACCTTGATCTTATACATTTTCAAAATGGCAGATGTTTGAAGTTGTTAATATTGAACATTTAAAACTATTAACGGTAAACAAATTCCCGCTATTTTGGAAATTTATAACATAAAGTTTTGAATGTATACTGGTTTTACATGTGTACATCAAATGTCGACTTGAAATCCTTATAATACCTTGCTAAAGGTATTATGGTAAATAAAAAAACACAAAATAGATGACAGGTAAATCAATGGTTTTTAGACATTAGATAGTTTTCCTTTATTTTAATATTCCGAATCAATTCCTAAAGTTGAGAGATATTTTTTAAACATCCACCTCTAAGCATACATAAAGTTTATTACATTATTCTTTGAAGCTACATACATAAACACCAAGAATAAGATCCTATCCTTTTTTAATTAAAAGACGTTAATTGGATTAAGATTGTTTTAAATAAATATTTTTAATTATGAAATGTTAATAAATAAATGTAGCAGAAACACTGCAGGAACTTTCCCATCCACCTATCTCTAAAACCAACAAAATATAAAAATAGTAATTCAATGTCAACCAAATCTGACAAAGTGATAAAGACTCCGATAAAAGATATTTACACATTTAAAATGGTGCTTAACAACTTTGTTCATTCTAAAACCAATTTAATTGTAAACGTCATTCCTCTAAATATATACCCAAAAACTTTGTCTGTCGTTAACATTTTTTTTTTTTGAAAAAAAAACTTTATTATTAAATTTTCGAGTTAAAATTTCGTAAATTTTTAGTTTTTACTAACGTACCAAGAATCAAAGTCTAAAGTTTGTGCAGTGTTTTTACACCATTTACAACGTCAAGGGGTCACTTTAAAGAATAAGTATTTGGCGATCCCAAAGGCACCTAGCTGGATGTACACCTTCTTTCATATAGTCTTGAGTTAGATCCCTCTCTTTCATCTTTATTATCAGGCCGCTCTTGACCAACTCTTGTTCTTGTACGACACTGACGCTATTAGAGTGTTTCAGGGATAGTGGTCTTTGTATGCACTACTTTTCTTATAAAGCAGTGACGACTAAGAAGTTATTTGCTTTTAAATAACAAAAGGTAAAAATTGAATATTTCTTACTATTTCTTAAAAGCGTTTCATTTGTGCCAGAAAATTTAAAAAAAAGTTTAACCTTAGGGGATTATTTATAGTTGAATACGGGTGAGACAAGTCCGAGATATCCTAGCTGAATCTACAATTATTCCATGTGGTATTAGGTTAGATATTTCATCTTTCATGTCATGTCTCTCTTCACGAATTCTTGTTCTTTCCATGTTACCGTTGCAAGACGGTAGACAGAAATCAATAAATAATTATATTTTAACATTTCAATAAATGTAATTAAAATATTATATATATGTAATTGTTAATTTTTTAATTATTTAATATATATTTTTACACCCACCGTTACAGAGATAAAAATATACACTGATAGTTTACGTAAAATTTCATTTTCTTTTCAAAATGTTTTGTACGTACTGTATGTGTGAGAGAAAGTAAGGGCAATATTTTAATGAGTGTGAAAAAGTATTTATATATTTACGTATATATATATATATATATATATATATATATATATATTGGAACGTGACTGGACAATCGAGCGTGATGCGTTACGGATTTGTGTGATGACAGCGCGTGACGTGACATACGAGCGTGATGCGTTATGGATTATAATGACGCCAAATCAGACTTTTTTCTCTAGAGAAAATGTATAGTACTGTAACGTGCCAAAAGAAGTTTACACTTCAAAATACAAAATGGCCGTCGTGTACAATAACGAAGCGTGTACAACTACTTTTTTCTTTAATTTGACTCCCTGAATACTTCCCGAAGTTAGGGCATATATTTTGAAATACCCTGTATATATGCACAGGTAATATGTAATATATATGTAATATATTTGCACAGGTATGAATTTTCCTTATTTACTGTTTTAAGTTACGTAAATAAACACTAGCAATAAGGGAAATCTTTGCTATTTTAATTAAAAGATCTTAATTGGATTAAGACTGTTTTTAATTAACATTTTAAATTTGAAATGATAATAAGTGGGTTTTTTCTTGTTGTTCAAAGGGTTAAAACCATTTAACATCAATTGATTAACAGAAGAGAAGAAAAAAATAGAAAAAGAACCCTTAAAACTCGATACTTTAATAACATCAAAGTAGGAAAAGAACTAAGAGTTGGTCGAGAGCGATCTGATAGAAAAGATGAAAGCCGGGATCTAACCCAAAACTACACGAAAGAATCTGTACATCCAGCTGGTTTCCTCGGGATTGCCAAGCTCGTAATCACTAAAGTGACCCGCTGACGGTATAATGGTACAAAAACACTGCACAAACTTTCTCAAAACCGAATACAAATCCACTAAAAAAATCGTCAACAATTCAGTAAATATATAATCGCCATCTTCGGGAAAATATGTATTTATTTAAATAAGGGCATAAACGTGTTACACTTGTGGAAAAATACGTTCTCACAGTAAACAAAATTTGAGTAAAATGAATGTTAATTTACTTTTTACAAGTAATTCTAAACTGTGATATTTGTTGACTTGCAATTTTGCAAGTGGTTTAACTTCACATTTTATTAAAATTCTAACGAAACCGGTGTTGACAATATTATGAAATTGCGTATTTGTTTTATTTTACCCGTAACTTAAAAATCGCCATTTTTGAAGAGATGGCAAGCAATACTTTTGCTTGGACTTTGAGCTAGACTTTGCTTGGAAGAGAGGCTAAACTTGCACAAACTTTGAGCTAAAAAAATAAATAAATAAGCAAAACGTTAATATTAAAGTCAAAATATAGCCACATATCTAATTTGAAAAAATCGATTCTTGTATTTGGATTGTAGAGCGCTGCAAAGCAAAATAATCAATTTTTCCTAATGTTGGTTCAATGGTTCAAATAAAAAACCTCTTTGTTTTGTGGGGAATCACTTTATGATCTAACCTAACCAAACCTAACCTAACCTCACCTAATCAAACATAGCCTAACTTAACCTAGCCTAACTTTGGAAAACATCTCTGAACAAAGACTGTACTACTCATGCAGATACAGGGAGAACATTTGAACAATTAATATGACGTAAAAACACATTAGGGTGAAACAAAGAGATTCACCGTACCTATATAGTTCCACAAATTAAATATCTCTTTTGGCCGGCATTTTGTTTTGAGTAATGTAATTTCCTTTTGGTTTTTTGTCACACAGGAACGTTTAAAACGAGGTATCACAAATCTACAAATGCAATTTGAAAATTTTAGTAACCCCTCATTCTCTAGTCCAACATTAAAATAACCTAACCTTTTGTTTTTTAGGTTGCCTCTCTCACCTAAAGTGTTTACAGCAGATTTTACATATCTCAAATATGTAAATATAAGAAGGGTGGTAACTTTCTTTTCAACCTCCTTGTATATACGCTTAAAAAATAATATATGCTTTTAGACCCATCTCATAACTTTTTCTACACTGTTTTATATGTAAGAGAGTAATTTATTCCAGTATTTTAAAACAGGTCAGACACAGCCTTAAATCGAAGACGTATATCTAGAAGGACTACGTAAGGCTTCAGTAAACATGCTAATACACTCAGGGAAAGTGACAGTGTAACCTTAGCATGATCTTCCCTTCCTTATATATTTTTATTTAAAGGGGAAAATTTCTCGTTCAATATTGACTTTTAAAGAGATATAAGATAAATATATTTTTTAAATTTTGAAACCCACTTTTCTAAAAAAATAATAATAATAAAGATATTTAAAGAAATTAGTACTAATTTAAACTTAAATTATAAGGTAAAATGTAGGTGTTCCTAAAATTTATAATTATAATATAAAATTCTGAGTGCTCACTTTACTTTGTATTTTACGTTTGAATTCGTACTTCATACCAATTTTTTTTTTGTTTTTTTATCTTTATTCTTTCTTTTTTCTATTGTTTTTAGAAAAATAGGTTTAATTTTTTAAAATTTTCTTCTTATTTTCTACTTTTCTTTATACACTTTTTTACTTCTTTTTTTAGAAAAGTTGAATTAATTTTTTTTTTAAATTATATTTTCATTTACTACTTTTTAGATATAAACAATTTTTTTATCATGAAATCGTCGGGCAAATAGGATGGCTAGTTCCGGGAAATGCCAACGTTACAACTTAGCTGTGATATCATTTCTTCGTACAAATTTCACAGATTTTGTAACACAATTTGTTGATCGCCTTTTCGAACGCTGCCAGACTAGCATTTCGCTCTTGCCGCTGTTGTCGATCACGTTCTAAGCGAACTTGAAGTTCTTCAAGGGTTTCCACAGCACGGCATTGCGATTTGTGTTGTCGGTCAAATTGTAAACGCGCTTCTAGTTCCTCTTCTCTCCACTGCACTTGCACTACTCAGTTACTCACCTCATATACTGCGCATGTGTACTTCTCACTACCTGCTGCATATGTATACTACACATACGTACCTACTGCGCATGCGTTTTCCCCACCATAAACATGTGTATATAACAATGAGTTATTGTATTGTCATCCGAGATCAACGTCTAAACATATTTTAAAATTGTTTATCAACAAGAAGTGTCTCAAATAGAGCTTCCCAGTTTTGATGACAGACAGACAGACAGACGTGAACGCAAACTAAAGAAGACTCAGCGTACAAATACTGGAATAGCTTCAGGGTAGAAAGAGTACCGGAAAGAATAAGACAAGAAAGATAAAAAATATCAAACCCAAGAATAGATTAAGATAGTGAAGATCTATTTAGGTGAGGTTAGGTTAGGTTAGGTTAGGGATTAACATGCACGTACTCATCGTAAATGAAGCTTTAAGGGATCTTTATATTATCTTAACGGAGATACTACGTACCACGTGTGTATTCAGGATCGGTGAGCTTCGAATTTGTATATAATAAAATATAAAAAGTGTTTCTTAAGGGAAGGAAAATATTTAGACAGCTGAAAGGAGACATCAATGATGTAAAAAAAAAAAAACGTTTAAATTTTGTTGAGAAGAGTTGCGTTTTGTGTCGATTTTTTATTTTAAAAAATACAACCGTGGTCATCTCTCTGTAATAAAACCGAGCATTAAAGTCTCTAAAATAAATCTAATTGAGTAGATAACGTGTAAGGAAACAGATTCCTAACCATAGAATATTTAATAACATCAGGATCGGAAGAGAACAAGAGTTGGTCAAGAAAGTTGATTTTATTTCTGTGTTAAATATTTTTATGAAACATTTCACGGTTTTCCATAAACAAGTTGGTAAATTGTGAATATTTACAAACAATTAAAGGATTGTAAATAATATATTCAGAAAGCTTACATTAAAATTATCATACTATGTACTCTACTTTTAAAATATAATTTTATTTTCTCTCATATACTACAATGGAGAAATGTATGTGACGGGAAAAAATTGTCATTATATTAACGGTATAATATATACCCGTTTTGAGGTCCCTGGATTAAAAAAACAATTTTAGGAAATAGAGTTCGTTTGTCTGTCCGGGGTCTGTTAAGCCGTACTCAAAGTCCACATCGACTTATATCTTGACTTTGACAAATATCTTGGGACATTTTTATAAAAACTAAAAATTTGGTGATTGCTATTATGAGAGAAAAACACAAAATTATCATTTTCGTAGACGTGAAAACCGATATAGTTGAAATTTTACATAAATATGTAGATCAACGACCCAAATCCTTGTACAAAATCGGAAGTAAAATAATAATATAGTTCAGGTATAATTGGCTAAAAACCAAAATGAACCTAGTCTTTGTAACAAAAAGCTGGATATCGTTAAAATCTGTTTTCTGTTTGCCGAGTTTTGCCATTTATTTAAAAGCATAAAGATTTCTTTCGTGGTTAATGTTATTATTTGATTGACGACCACAATTTGTTTCATGATTTATTTTTTTTTATAATTGGTGACAGGAAAGTTTTACACACTTTATTTAGTAAAATATTCATTTCACTAAAATCACGTAAATGTGAAATTTAGTAACACAAAACCATCAAATTGAAAAGTTAAAATAAATTAAATTCCTGAATAATTTATAATGCAAATAATTTAACACCATTAATCAAAACTCATATATTAAAAGTATACAATACACTGTATTGTAAAAATGTGAAGCTTTTATTGTATGATATTGTTGTGTTGTGAATATGTACTGTAGGAATGAGAATATTGGTTACCATTTGAGTTGCCGCTGACATTTTCCCAATATTGCATTTTAGTCTATATAATATATTATACATGGATTGGAATATATATGAGACATACATTTTAAATTAACTCTGAACACATTTATCAAATCTGCGTTACTTGTCTTCACAGAAATCTATTTAAGCTGCTGTTTGTACACTGAAAATTGAATGATACATAAACAATGTGATATATTGGAGTACATGCAATAAAGATAACATTGAATAAAATTAGTATTTGTTACTTTTAAAATATCGAACTTTTACTAAAGAGAGTCAAGTTTCAGTTTGATTTTTTAAATTACTATGCACTTTTCTTTCGTGTAAAATATTCTTCATATTGAAAATAAAACAAAATAAACGGTGTACAAATCATGTACAGACATTTTTACTCTTTGATAATTAAATCCGAATAACGACACGTTAAAACTATTGGTTACAAACTGACAATTATATATTTGTTAGACAAAAATTTTAATGGACTACCGACTTAGACAAGTATTTATATTTTAATGTACCAGCAGATATTTCTTGTTGAAACTCAATATTCATGTTGTCCGATGATGCCGAAAGGCGAAACAATTGTAGCTCATTTATATTATTAACATATTTTGAAACTTTAAGCTTTATTGATTTATTTTATCCTTAAAGTATTTAGTATTCGTTTTGCTTCATTTGTGTCGTTAGTGCATCCTCAACCTAAATGGTATCAATTAAAATCGACCTTATAATAACGGCGATTAAATTAAAATTTGACTTTTTCCCAA
The DNA here is from genome assembly GCA_963513935.1 of Aphrophora alni. Taxonomy (NCBI): domain Eukaryota; kingdom Metazoa; phylum Arthropoda; class Insecta; order Hemiptera; family Aphrophoridae; genus Aphrophora; species Aphrophora alni. The sequence goes on from OY740777.1 coordinate 39,104,375, forward strand.
TTATTCCTGAACCATAATATTTGCTACTTACAATTTTCCAAACAAATTTGGATAAATAATCTTCAGATTTTACTAAAATTTTAACGTAATCAGTCTAGCTGAATTTGAAAATTTACGTCTTTTACAAGGGTTCTTAAGTGATTTAAAAAATATATATACCGATAACTTAAGAAATAATATTATTAAAGAAACGGTGACAAATATATTTTGTTTGGGTCTTTTGACGTTAGATTCGAGTAAAATGTGATGAACATCGTTTGAGAAAATTCAAAACTATTTATTTTAATGAGAGTTATTTTCAAAATTTGTTTTATCGAAAAAAATTGTTAAAAAATGTCCATACACCAAGAATCTAAAACCAGTTCTATTGTTTGGGCAGTAAAGACAGACAATACGGCACAAACAACAGAAATATGTGTCTTCAATTTGGAATGCGATACTGCTTTCAGTCCAAGCCAATTGTGATTTCTAAATCCCTCATACCAAGGTACACCTATACACCATAAGGTACCCAGATTTGAATAAACAAATCTAATTATTATCACATTACCTAATTGCAACTATCCACTCACACAACACTAACAATATTTAAGAAAAGAGTTGAAGTTGAGGGTTGCCAATTCTCAACTCAATTCCTTTAAATAAACAAACAAAACGTCCACATTTAGGATTGCGTCTTCGATAAAACATCAAAGGCTATCACACCAAGGAATTAACCAAACATAGTGTAATTTAGTGATTAAATTGAAAATAAATACGTCAAAAGGATAATAACTCACGACTGGTTGCGAAAACCGACAGATCAGTTCCTGTTTTCCGCAGCGATGTCTGGACAACCTAGCTACAATTCCGGTCAATTGTTCTCTACCGTAAGCCAAAACGAGACATGCTCAACTTAATTTTTCTCTCTCGAACCAAGAGACACCACCCACACAGCTTGTGGAGTTCACTTACAGTGAGTAAGGAGGTGGTGATGCCGAGAGACTCCAGCTCGAACTATACAATTTTTAATGGGTTAGATCTCTCTCTCTCTCTCTCTCTCTCTCTCTCTCTCTCTCTCTCTCTCTCTCTCTCTCTTCTCTCTCTCTCTCTCTCTCTCTCTCTCTCTCTCTCTCTCTCTCTCTCTCTCTCTCTCTCTCTCTCTCTCTCTCTCTCTCTCTCTCTCTCTCTCTCTCTCTCTCTCTCTCTCTCTCTCTCTCTCTCTCTCTCTCTCTCCTCTCTCTCTCTCTCTCTCTCTCTCTCATGGTTTTTATAGGTTTTTATTTTATGTTCTTTTCTTCCAAATGGTTAACAACCAATAGGTATTTCGCCTTTGAACAACGATGTGAAACAAAGCACTGGTTGGTATTAAGGCCACTTAAATTGAGGATATATTATCCTCAAAACACTCAACCTCAATTTTGTGACTTTCATTATTTTAGAAACTAAACTATTAAATTGTATTCAAGAAATTTCATACCGTCTGGAAAAAAAATTATTTCATATAACTTGTATCCAAACTCACACTTGCCTGTCTCCAGACTCTTCTCACGCACAGTAGGTCAAACGTGCGTGAAAGTAAAAAAAATTGAATAAATTCTTGTCACAAAGCAACATGACATGGTGTTTATATTCTTGAATGTTGTCACAGCTTCTTCAATATAAGCTGAGACTTAGTGTAGTCTCTGGGGTCTCATAAGTTGTTGTCATATGTTCAGCAATACATGTTACAGTGCGAGGGTTAAAAGGGGTGGATTTATAAGCTTAACCTCCTTCCACTGGGGGACTATTTTACCCCATTAACAAGTTATTCATAATAATAATATTTTATGGTGTTGTATCACGGACTATTTAAATGAGCAGTTCTGAGGTTTGTAGATTACGTCTTGAATGCGGGATTTACGATTTTACTTCGTCACATTTACGTTGCAGAGAGAGAGAGAGAGAGAGAGAGAGAGAGAGAGAGAGAGAGAGAGAGAGAGAGAGAGAGAGAGAGAGAGAGAGAGAGAGAGAGAGAGAGAGAGAGAGAGAGAGAGAGAGAGAGAGAGAGAGATGTGAAAGTAAAACAATGAATTATCCGTTTTGAGGTCTTACGTTTTTGTAGTTTCGTATTTGCAAAACTTTTCGGTCTCCATATTTTGACTGATCATCAAGTATCATGGCTTCAGGAAACAGAAAAAGTGGTTTTTAACATGTTGCGCTTCTGTCTTGTTGTCTTTATTGTCTTTACTTAAACACATTAGTGACCGAAAAATTAAGATAAAATGAAATTTATTATAGGGATTATAGTGTGCTCATATTAAATTCCATTAAAATTCAGACATATAGAGTTGAAAACATCAAAATGGCGGTCATAATAAACTTTTTTTTTTCAATATTAAAGTGTTATTCCTTTAATAAGGCTAAAATTAGATTTTTAAATGCTGATTTCAATTCTACATGTAATGTTATCAACCCGACCTTTCTACGATAAGACAAGATAACTTGCTTAACATTACTAAAACAGTTCATGTGGTTTCACTCACTTAAGGCGACGCACATTGTCCGTCACTTGAAGCACTGTTTCCATTTCAGTATTCTCATGTCTGAGTAGACGCTGGTTGTGTTTAATCGCGTTCTTCTTTATTTCATCTGCGATATAATGGACGTGCAGATCACGATGCAAATCCTTATTCCTCAAATACCACGGTGCATTTACAAACTATGATAAGAAATAGCAAAGTTAGTATTTTTTATATTAAGATAAAAAATGTGATTTCGAATCTTACCCCCCCCCCCCAAAGTGATTTTATACTGTAAAGAGATCTAGTACGGCTAAGTCAACGATGCGAGTGTTGCAATTGATGGCTCCTTCACCTACGTACAGCTACAGGTCCACGAGGTTCGAAGTACAGACGCAAAGCGAGTGGAGACTGTAATATACACATCTACGATGTCCTTTAAACCGACGTACACAACTGACTTTATTATCCATTTTAAAAACATCTGTGAAAATAATACCACTGGATGAGTAGTTAAGTACCTAAATAAACGTCATGAAACTAATGATACACACAATTACGAGGTTCATAAAACCTGTGTAACAACAGGCAATACAATTTAACATTTCCTACGTAACCTCAAATCCGTACGTGTTATTAAATTTAGAGCATCTGCTTTTATGATGGGGCTGGGTAAATACCACGATGGCGCCCGTTAAGTTATTTTTATTGTTGCACCTAGTCTCCTAACCAACAGATTACATCTCACTTAAATTGTTAAGTTTTTAAACCTAAGATACTGTACATTGATGTATATCTCAGTTTAGTCAGTTGAATTCTCACTTTACTACTAACTTTGTTTGTTTTTTATATTTTATTCTTTTAACTGCCTACAAACTGTCGAACAGTTCAACTGCCTCCAAATTAGTTTGGTTATGCAATCGTCCTTCATGCTTTTTTAGCGACCTTTTTCATATCCTCAGCTACGCTATCTACGTTTGTGTTACGTAGATACTAAAGTCATCAATGATGTCACTTAGTACTTTGTTCAGAAACCTTTGGGTTTCTGTACAGCCCCATGGTTACACACCATATATACAAGTTTTAGTATTTGTAAATTAAAATTTTGTGTTCAATTATCAATTGGGATATTCATTCAATTGGACTTGAATTTTTTGTATTATATGTCCAGTTTCTCTTTCTTTTCTTCATATTAGTTTTTAGTTTTAACTTGACGTCAAGATTCATGTCCAAGTATTTTGCCTCATTCACAAAAGGTGTTATTTTTCGGTTTATAACCTTAAGAACTAATATGAGTTTTTGTAGAGCATTGTAGTCAACATACAATGTTAGAAAATTCTCCAAAACCACAATAAAACACTAACAACACAAAGACTGTATAGTTATGTTTATTCTACCTTATGTACATTTCAATACCTCTGCTAATATCTTCAGAGGTAATCAATTACCTTACCATAAATAATTTGGAATGTACCTCTGAAGATGATAGCAGACATATTATAATGAATATAAGGTACAATAAACATAACTATACAGTCTTTGTGTTGTTAATGTTTTATTGTGGTTTTGGGGAATTTTCTTTTATTCCTTAAGAAGTCACTAAAGTAAGTACGAGTGTTACAATACCAAAGGACGCTAATTGTAATGTGGTCTGATGGTTAGGGCTCTTTTTTCTTTGGTATCTGGTTTCTCTTGACCAGTTATTGTTCTCTGTTCCTGATGCTTGAGGTCTTTATTTTATATTCTTTTCTTACCGTATTTTTAAGTCGATGATGACAGAGAGCTCTTTGGTTTTTAAACAACCAAGAGGGTGTATTGTAAATTTATATGGCATGCGATCTTTTTTCCTATAGTTTAAGTTATTATGTGATGCTTTTCGTTGGTTAAGTCTGATTCTCCATTTATCAGTCAATTTGCTGATCAAATTATAGATTATTTTGAATTATCTGCTGCTGATTAGAATTTGTTTCTTATCGCTAGACTGGCAGTGGCATCAGCAAACTTATTTACAGTTGTGTTATCTCGTTCTAGTTATTCACATGTATATAGTAGATACAATATAGTACCTCGAACACTACCCAGTGGTACGCCTGTGTTGATGGTTTTTATATATCTATATACGTCATCGAGTTGTTCTCTGAAGACTCTTCTTGTAATAAATGATATTAAGATGTGACTTTGTTGTTTTGGTAGGTGTTTCTTTAACTTGTAGACTATTCTCTCCTTGGAATCATACACAGGCTTACGCCACATCCAGAAATATTATAGGACTATTTTTCTTCTAGTGTTAATTCTTCTTTTTAAGTAGTTCGACAGTTTAGTGCTTCCAAAAGTCAACTGGTGATTCAGATAAATATTTTGTTGTTCAATTGTTGAATTTTATATTTTAAGATGGTCATGTTTAAATAGTTTTAATATCATTAGCAGTGGGTAATTTATAAACCATTATGTTTGCTTATAGCCCAACTGGATTGTTAATAATTAATTACTATTTAATTACCTTGTATTGAGGTGTTACCGTCGAACAATCCTTGTAGTTTACACTATCTTATATGACGCGTTTCAACTATTTGTCAGTCATTTTCAAATATAAAAACACATAGAAACACTTATCGACAGATATTAATTCACATTAAAAAAAAAAAAAACACGATTAAAAACATACATATACAGACGACGCGCGTTGTCAGTGACCGTTCTCGTTGACTCACGATCGTCATTTCATAAAGAATTTATAAAGACACTTCGTTTAGTGATTTGAATGGTTTAGAAATCACAAGAACTTCTGTTGTTTTATTGATAACATGTACATTTATCACCTAAAAGAACCATTTATTGGATGAGTCATCTCATATTACTCTACGTGGCAGTTGTTTTAAGATGTCTACAATCTGGTCATATCTAGTAGCTTTTTTATATTGATTTGATCTTTAATATACAGCATCACTTCATACGAGAATATTCTCTACAATTTTCTTAATAACGTAGTGAAAGATTTTTAAAAACAATTTACTTCTAAGCAGCTGCTGAAGACTAAAACAAAATGATTTCCAAAAACATTCCAAAACCGCTACTTCTTGAATTAGCGGTAAGAACCAAACAATCGGCGCTGGAGCTTTTTAAAAAACGTAATTTCTGAAAATCAGCTTTACAGATTTCTTTCAAATCGCTGTTTAAATGTAAACAATAATGGTATAAACTCTTTTTAAAAACACAAGTATAAATTCCACGGCTAAGTGATAATTAGTAAAAACATAAAAATGAAGCTGGCCGTCATTATATGCGAGTTTAAAAACACAATTTACGGTGAGATGCCGTTTATTGCATTTGGAAAGCAAATTTAGGGCATATTTAATGATATTTTTCCAATGACGACGTGCATGCATTATTTTCACATTTAACTTATATGATGACAAATTGTTTCAGGTGGTTTTTATTTCGATTGTTTAAGTTAGAGAGTTTGTCCAATGATTTTGCACAGTTTAATTTACTCTAAATTGATTTTTTAATCGGAAACGGTCCAAACTATGCCCTTCAAATAAATTCCAACTATCTGTATCAACATATGTGAAAAATTTCAAAATCTAGCTTCCTTAAAAATAAACACAAGTGTATATCTAAGAGTCATGTGTTCATCCTTCATTGAGCTTGCTATACAGACACTGCAGTTCCCTATGCATCCCTTGGGACACAGTATTGTCATATGTTTTGCTTTACATGTTGCTTCAGTGTTATTGGAAGGGGTAGATTTATGTAACACTGAAATCAAGTAGAATGTAAAATGTGTGTTTAAAGTTGTCATTATTCATTGTTACCTGTTTATGATTGTTTAATTCTGAAAAACAAGATTTAGTAATCAACAAGGGGAATTTAATAAACACAACATTGAACTTTTGTTACAGAGTTAAGGATTTAGAACTGCTTTTTCGGAATAATTAACTTTGACATTGGAATATCTGTAGGGTTTTTTTTTGTAAAAAATTGTGAGACACTATAGAGGAGCAAGTTATAATTATTTTCAGTAATCTACACAGGCTTAATTCATTTTTCTGCCTTACTACGTTATCGAAAGTAGGCCCTAAACTCAAATATTGTCTTAAATATCCTTCTCTCCCAAGTCTTCAGTCAATTCAGGAGGACAATGAACTCGATTATTCATAAAGTGAATTTACATTAAATTAATTTAATACATAACCAAGAATAATGAGCTAAGCAAATCCTTACTTCATTATAATTTAAATATAATTAATTAAATTAGAACATGGCAAATCACTTAAGAAACACAGGCGACCGAGTGTTAATCCATAATACCTTGCCTGCCACTAGCGACCTTCTTAACTCTTCCATCCTTAACTTTGGTAATAATCCCTTTAAGATTAGACGACCCTTGATTAAGTTTATTGAAACACGTTTTCATTGGCTTACTCTATGTGTCGTACATCTCCAATAAACAGAATTCGAAGGAAAAAAATCCTATTGTGAATGGAAATTAATGTAACCTAACATTTGGATATCATAGCTTTTCAAAGAGAGACTAACGAATTTCCATTTCGAAAAAAAAGAAGTAATTCTTAAGAAATAAGTATGTACTCGTGTGTTGGAGGAGGGGATAAAGAGAAAATAATTAATGTCTTCATGAGTAAATAGTATAAAAGCATTTTATAAATAGAGACTTGTACCTCTTAGAACATCAAGAAGGATGGGAATATTAAAGAGAAACAAAAACGAGCGTTTATTTTTACCATGACGTGAACAAATACAGACAAACACAAGAGTTCACTTTTTCCTATCACACGAACTAACACGAGTTTAAACAAACACAAGCTTTATTTTTTCCATGATACGAATATACACTAGAGCAAACACAAGCTTCTACTTTTCCTATAACTCAAACACAAATGAGAGCAAACACTAGCTTTAACTTTTCCTATAACATAAACACAAATGAGAGCAAACACTAGCTTTAACTTTTCCTATAACATAAACACAAATGAGAGCAAACACTAGCTTTAACTTTTCCTATAACTCAAACACAAATGAGAGCAAACACTAGCTTTAACTTTTCCTATAACATAAACACAAATGAGAGCAAACACTGGCGTTTATTTTCCCATGATAAGAATATAAATGAGAGCAAACACAAGCTTTTACTTTTCCTATAACACAAACACACATGAGAGCAGACACAAGCATCTACTTTTCCTATAACTCAAACAAAAATGATAACAAACAGTGGCGTTTATTTTCCCATGATAAGAATATAAATGAGAGCAAACACAAGCTTTTACTTTTCCTATAACACAAACACACATGTGAGCAAACACAAGCTTTTACTTTTCCTATAACACAAACACACATGAGAGCAAACACTGGCGTTTATTTTCCCATGATAAGAATATAAATGAGAGCAAACACAAGCTTTTAATTTTCCTATAACACAAACACACATGTGAGCAAACACAAGCTTTTACTTTTCCTATAACACAAACACACATGAGAGCAAACACAAGCTTTTACTTTTCCTATAACACAAACACAAATGAGAGCAAACACTTGCGTTTATTTTCTCATGATAAGAACATAAATGAGAGCAAACACAAGCTTTTACTTTTCCTATAACACAACCACACATGAGAGAAAACACGAGCTTTAACTTTTCCTATAACACAAACACAAATGAGAGCAAACACTGGCGTTTTTTCCCCATGATAAGAACATAAATGAGAGCAAACACAAGCTTTTACTTTTACTATATCACAAACACACATGAGAGCAAACACAAGCATTTACTTTTCCTATAACACAAACACAAATGAGAGCAAACACAAGCTTTTACTTTTCCTATAACACAAACAGAAATGAGAGCAAACACTGGCGTTTATTTTCTCATGATAAGAACATAAATGAGAGCAAACACTGGCGTTTATTTTCTCATGATAAAAACATAAATGAGAGAAAACACAAGCTTTTACTTTTCCTATAACACAACCACACATGAGAACAAACACAAGCTTTTACTTTTCCTATAACACAAACACACATGAGAGCGAACACGAGCTTTAACTTTTCCTATAACACAAACACAAATGAGAGCAAACACTGGCGTTTTTTCCCCATGATAACAACATAAATGAGAGCAAACACAAGCTTTTACTTTTACTATAACACAAACACACATGAGAGCAAACACAAGCTTTTACTTTTCCTATAACACAAACACACATGAGAGCAAACAGAAGCTTTTATTTTTCTCTGGATACGAACACATAGGAGCCCAAAATATGTAGGCCTAACATCTTACAAACATCTATTCTTTTTAATGTAATATAATATTATACACATATATGTAAATATAAGTATACATGTTATATAATTATAACTCATTAAAGTCTTGAAATTCATCATAGGCTCTTTTATACAATAATTATTAAATTCATTAGTAGTCCTTAATTCTGCGAATTAAATTTTGTAATTAAAATTGTTCACTAGATTTACCTTAATTTATAAATGTAAACCATGTTTATATTACACTTTGTTTTAAAATCATTGTTTATGGCTTATAAAGACAATTAGGTAGGAGATAAAAATTATAATATCCTCCTTTTAACAACATCATTTTATGACGCCTATAAAGGAATCCAATCTTGAAGTGTCTACTAAGGGGAACTGATCCTTTAAGTACTTTTGGTAGATCTTTAGAGATTAGAAAAAACAGAAGGTCATGTGATTTTTGAAAATATGTCTGACTATCTATCGATAGTCAGCTGAACAAGTCTACAACAAAAATTGTAATTAAATTCATTATTTACAATATTTCGGTGCGGTTTTCTTAAAGTTTTTAATAACTCAAAATTTAAAGATAACTTCGATATAATTGAAAATGCCAAAGTCCAGTTTTTTTTTCTCTACCAACAATATTAAACAAATGTAGTATCAAATTAACCTTATTGATTAGTATCCTTCCAAAAATACCGAAGCATAAGTTATCAGATAAAAAAAAATAAATAAAATAGTTATGAATGTGTTATAAAATTGTATTTTCTCAAAAGTAGTTAAATCGATTTTAGTAAAATTTTGTGACATGGTTTAATAATTAAAAAAATAATTAAACCATGTAAAATAAAATATGGACTTTAATCTAACGGCACACGTGAAGGAAGTTCATGCCTTATTTAAACTTTTTTTTAAATAAGTTCATTTTCACTTATTTACTAAGAACTACAGACATCTTTATCAAAGTACATTTTTAGTTTCAACTTCGATTGTGAATAAGTATATGAAAAAATTTGTTGCATCGTTCATTTTGTTACACCCTGTGTAAGACACTTCATAGCACAATATACTGAATATACCCTAGGGATAGTTTACTGTAGAGATGCCGCAAAGCAATGATACCGCACGTGTATGACCATTGCCACTTAACTGACCTTACCACCCTGTCGGGGCACTATCTCTGATTACTATATAATTAGCAACACTGTGCACGTTTCTAATTAGTTAACTCAAATATTTGTTTACTTTCTCACATAGAGGTGTTATAGAGAAATTTTATTTATGTGATAGTCAAAAAATCAATGTTGAAGTTTTGTAGGTACATCCATTTTGAGGTGAAAAAAATGGGTTTTTATTAAATCTGATACCCTCTCATATTTGTTGCGCTCTACAATCCAATCATATAGACTGATATTAATGAAATTTGTTTTTTTAGTATAATTTTTCATATATTTGTCCCTTAAAAAACAAAAAAACAAGGCAATTATATTATGATATCTCTATTTTGGATGTTGATTCAAATATTTCTCTTGACATCATAATGTGACCAACATGAAGATATAATTCTTAACAATTTTTAGACAAAATGCTATTTTTTTATAGCCCCGTTAAAGAGTTCAGTAAATAGAGTTCAGGACAGATTGAGATATAATTTTGTGAAATATATATTTAGTGATTTATATATGTGATAACAATAACAAAAATAAAATAGTTTCCTTTATTAAACCTTGCATCGACACCCACTAGTGAAAACTAAAAATACACACGTACAACTTCTATATCACTACATATATAAACGGCTTTGTCCTGACTGACTGACTGAATGACTGACAGAGAATCAACGTAGAGCAAAAACCAACAAAGATATTGATACCAAAATTTAAAGGCATATTTATATGAGGTCATAGACGCTCACTAAGAAAGGATTTTGCGAAATTTTAATTTTAAAGAGTATTAAATACAAAAAGAAAAAAAAAGTCAATTTCATTCATTTAATTTTAAACGTCAACATACACGCGCCTAGCGGCAAAAAGATAAGACTCGAATCAAAACAAATTCTAAATCTAATACTTTCCGACCCAATTATAACTAATCCAGAAAATTGTCAATCTAAAACAAATCAAAACCTATATTAAATTTGCGCCTAAGAATTTGATTAATCCATAAAAAATAACAACACACAGTTAAAGACAAGAAAACTTAAATAATTTGTTTTTATCTAGACGTGAAAGGTCAACTTGGAAAATAACCGAATTGAAAATATAACTCCGATCTTTCGCCGATTATAAAAATACAGAAGACCTAGAGACAAAATGAGATATACAGAAATACGAAGTAGATATTTCTAAATATAAAACATCACCTGAGTTCATATAAATATTTAATAACAAAGACATAATCTGTGGAAATATGAACGAAAATCTGGAATTAAGATGGCGACCATTAGAAGCAAGACGTTAGTTATAAAATACACGCCCACAGAAGTTTGTGATTGGAGAAGAATATCGCGGGACTTTCTTCGCCGATATGAATAGAAATTGTATTATATAAATAATAACTTTTTTAAAACAGGTTATTGTACACAATGTTATTTTCTCGGGAATATTAATTAGGACAGAGATTTTGTATTGTTATAAATAAAAGAGGCAATTTTCAATTTATAAAATATATCATTTACCATATATAAATTGGCCTACTATTAAATTCTAATATGTCTTTTTTTTTAAATTAGATTGTAACATATTGTTTTCTAATTTTAAATATCTTAACGCAAGCTTTTATTGGTTTGTGTGTGTTGAAACATGTGTTGGTTCAATCTAGGCCTAACTTAAAAATATTATTTGTACTAGCTGGACATCCGAATCAACTGTTTCATCAGTTATTTTATTAAATTGGCTGCTATGGTAATGAATGCAAATAGGTAGGGCTACATTCAAGAAACATGTATTGGTTCATCTTTCTAGGCCTAACCTAAAATTATATTTAATTTATTTTACCTACCTTAATGGCAACATACACATATAATTTATGTTGTTGTGCACATCTTTGGCATAGTACGTTTCTATTGATATTTATAAATTTCATCTTTCAATAGTAATTTTTTAGTTTTTCATAATGTTGTTTATTTATTGATACTACAGCTGCTAGACGCTGGGTTTAATGCCCAACGATTCTTTACGATTTTCAAAATAAATTTACAAATAGCCTATGGAATATAAAAAATGTTTTTATCAAAATGAATCCTACTCTATGTTACTCTGGGATTGTGTAGTTTTTTTATTTAAAAAAATGTTTCAATTGGTTCAGTAGTTCCAGAGATTAACCCCATACATACAACAAAGAAATAAATTTTAAGTCTTTATAATATTAGTATGGATATAAATACAAAACCAATTGATATATTATATATATTTTTATTATTATTAATATGACATAACAATAAGTAATAGATACAATTTTTAATTTTTTTTGGAAATAAAATTTTCTTTAATATAGTTAGTTTTTATTTTATTTATGTCTTTTATTTATTTTCCATTTAACCAGATGAGCCACAGCAACGCGTGGCCGGGTACAGCTAGTATATATATATATATATATATATATATATATATATATATATATATATATATATATATATAAATCCATTTTAAAATCTTGAGTTTATTTTTCTCTTCCTTATTTTCATGAAGATGTATCCTGACCTAAGAAATATAATTCTTGTGTCCTACACACAGGAGCCGTAGAATTTTTACTTGCGTAAACGCACCCTCTTCACCTTGTCATTGCAATCCTGCAGCGGTGACACCCTTTATCTGAACGAATCATCCCCATTCAATTCCAAGTGTCAGTGATACATTTCCCTTGTTAATAAGCTTATCTCCTGTAGATCCTGCGTCATATCCTATGGCTCTATATTGTCAGAGAACCACGCAGAGAGTGGGGTTAGTTTGAGGTAACCGCGGGTGAATACCTTAGCCCCCCTTCATTCCCTATCTCTACATTAGTAAAGTCACAATCATGTATAACAATTATGTATAATTGAATGTTGATAAAAATTTTTTCCTTGATATCAATAAGAAAATCTTGTTGGAGAAAAAAATATTATAGAATCTATATTGAATCTAACGGTTGATGTATGTTCTAATATAATATATATATATAATATATATATATATATAATATATATATATATATATAATATATATATATATATAATATATATAGAGAGAGAGAGAGAGAGAGAGAGAGAGAGAGAGAGAGAGAGAGAGAGAGAGAGAGAGAGAGAGAGAGAGAGAGAGAGAGAGAGAGAGAGAGAGAGAGAGAGAGAGAGAGAGAGAGAACCAGCCACCTGACTTGACCTAATAAAGACGTATATTACATAGGCGAGGTGAAGTCAGGTGGCTGTCTGAACGCCTTAGAAATTACTAGATAAACCTAAACAAAATTTTTATTGTCTAAAAAATTAAAAAAGTTCACGAGATTAATTTTATTAAAACACGTTCGAACTTCACAAAATACAGACGACATACACTCTTCCAAAAAATACTTTTTTGGACTCTGGGAACTTCAAAAACTGATATATATATATAATATCTATATTTTTTTCTCTAACATTTTCTGAGCAGAATGCTATATTTTCATCCCACAAAATAAACGACAAAGGCTTTATAGCAATGCTAACAGTCAGAATTTCGGCTGTCTCAAAATGACTGGTATATATGATCCTATGCTTTCACATAAACCACGATAACTTTTAAACTATTAAATCTATTTTAGAGAATAAAACATAATTCCATGTAAAATATTGCAAACATATAAGGAAAAACTTGTTTGATCTACAACAGGTCTTTTCTCTCTTATTATTAGGGATAGAATTTTTTAAAAATTCCAAAACGCTATAATTTTTGTGGCTTAAATTCTAACAACAAAAATACTTTTTTTTTGTTCTGTCACTACCAATCTTCGAATATATTTGAATATTTACAAAGATTCTAAGGAACTTATTTGTTAGAATTTTAATTGAATCCGACAAATATCTCGCCTTGCATAACTTCACAATTGCTGTATACTATCTCTATTTTGAAAGTTGATAAACATTTCCCCCTTGATGTCAATATACGACCAATATCAAAATCTTATGTTCCACAATTTTCGGAAGAGAATGATAGATTTTAATCCATTTACAGATCCCGACGCGAATGCTTGCACTTGGGCTATCGCTAACAAACCGCTACTAACCTGACTAAAAACATCAGTACTACTATAGAAGAAGGAATTAGAAAAAGGAATTAGAATAAGAAAGTAACAGGTATAGGCTCTAGCGTGACACAAAATATCCTTAGTTTGGTTACTGGACAACAGAAAGCGCTAGTGGCATCGGGACAAAAATGCTTGGCTACTGTATCACAAGTACCTATGCTACTAGCGCTTTCTGTTGTCCAGTAACCAAACTAAGGATATTTTATATCACACTGTTTAACATGGGCTGTGTCTTTCTTATTCTAATTATTCCTTCTTCTATGGTACTACCGGCTGGTAGATAAACCAGTTCCATATTCCAATTGTATGCTTTTCAACTTATACCTGAGGTCGTTTTTTAAAAATATTATGTTAATCGACCTTGACATGTTAATAAAGCTTAGAATCGATCACATTAAAAATTTGTGAGGTATTTTTCGTTGAAAGGATGAGTCATATTAGAAAGCGGCGTTGGGAAATGTTTTTTATCTCCACTTAAGCCTTTCCCCCGCACCCCGCCCATCGTAACTGTCCGTTACAAATTTTATGTGAACCAAAATCTTCATGAACCCATGAATTCTGACTGTCTCCAATACAGCTGTTTTTTAACGGTACACTTTTGACTTAAACCACTTTTCTACCAATAGACCGATTTCAGTTAAACAAAGGAAATTCGATGTAAAACATTTCAAATATATGTGGACAAATTATTAGAACACATATTTATTTCTTCTAATTATTATAAGGGATTTTATTTATAAATAATCGTAATAGTGTTCTAATTATTGTCACAAAAGTTTTAGTCCCAATACGAACTATTCACTATATTCATTTCATTTCACTATTAATTTTTCTCTATTCACTACGAATTGATTTCTTTGAAGATTTACGAAAGAGCTACTTTGTGAGAATTTGTGACGAATTCTACAAATACCATCACAACTGCGGTATATTTATATCTAGAACGTATATAAAAATGTTTACCTTGACATGTCCAATACGACGTCATTATTCTCCACTATATCAATATTCCACACAGAATATAATATTTCCATCTCCGTAAAATAAAGTTAATAAATTTGATAGCGATGTAAACATTTCTTGAAAAACCATGGATTTCGACTGTAAAAAACAGCGATTTTTCAACCGAAATAACTTTTCCTAAACAGACCGATTTCAGTCAATCTAATGAAATTCGATTTAAAACATTTCAAATATGTAAGAAACAATTTGTTATAACTAATAGTTTTTCTACAATAAAATAAAAAAATTGAATTAATCAAAACTCATTTAAACAACGTAGATGTTATCGAAAACTCTCAGTACCAAAATTTTTTTTTTCAAACACTAATAAATCCTGGATATCTTTGAATATTTAAAAAAAGAGTTACAAGCTGTAGTAGGCCTTTATTTGGCATAACTAAATTGTTAATGGGGTAAAATAGGTCCCAGTGTGAGAAGGGTAGGTATATAAATCCACTCCTTTCAACCCTCGCAGTGAAACTTGTATTTTTGAACATATGACGACTTATTACTCCCAAGAGGCTACAATAAGTTTTCTCTTATAGAGATGAAGCTGAGAACTGTCGCACAATAGACTTGTATATAAATATTGCAAACATAATGTTAAGATAATAAATCGCGCAGGATAACAAAACACAGGATAAGCTTTATCAATCACCAATTCCTAAAATCTAATAAAAATAAATTAACAATAATTGACACCAAATATTAGTTCCATAGTTCTGAATTAAAAAATGAAAATAAAGTTTGGTCTTTCATTAAATATTAATATATTTAAATAAAAGCCTAAACTTCTTTTGGTTTTATCGTAAAAAAGTACTTAGCATTAATCGTAGCCTAACTGAATATTTGTGTTGAAAGTTATGAAGTAAGATAAAGATTTTATCACCGTTATATTTGGTTGCTAGCCTTAGAGTTATTCATGCTACATTGGCTTCATGAAAGATAAGTTGCGGGTGTAATCCCCGTGAGTGCTCAAAACGTTACGGTGTTTACCCAGCTTCGTGAGATTTATCTGGAAGCTACAATTAGTAACAAACACTATTTGAGAAGGTTAGATAACGGCGAAGGGAATGTCGATTATCCGACTGGGAGGCCTTCTAACGGGTCTAGACTTTTCACGGGTTGTTGTGACGTAGAGTCTAGTTTAGTAATTGGTTGCTATGGTGATTAATAACAAGCAAACTTTTGTTTGATCCTTCGGATGCTCACTTTAGTGAGGACAAAGGCGAGTGATCATGAGGGTCCTTAGATGAATCTACAATGTAATCTTGGGTTAGGTTAGGTTAGGTTAGGTTAGGTTTGGTTTGGTTGGGTTGGGTTGAGTTAGGTTAGGTTAGGTTAGGTTAGGTTAGGTTAGGTTAGGTTAGGTTAGGTTAGGTTAGGTTAGGTTAGGTTAGGTTAGGTTTTCATTTTTTCTATTAGGTCTTTTTTTTCAACCTTGAAGCTTTTTCAGTATTCCAGAGTGACGGGTCTTTATTTTACGCAGGATTTCTTCATTTTTTAATGTCCCATTGACGACTGTGAGGTTTGTCAGCATTAAACAACAAGAAAAATATCTTTCGTTGTGCCATTCCGGTTGACGTTAACTATTGAGTACAGGGCAACTCTAAAACTGTTTAGAAAATAGTTTAATAATAAAAAATAGAATAAGCTGATTTCAACAAAAGTAAGAACTTCTTTTAGAAAATCTAACGTTTCTGCAATGAATACAAAATCTAGTGTCAATTTAAAGTGTGCGAGAATATCTGAAATTATCGAACGAGTACGATGTGGCATTACACGTAGACCTAAGAACACGAGTAAAAGGCTTTTGAAATAGCTTTCTTTGCGATCGCTTCCTTCATTCTGTGTTACAGCATCCTCAGGGAATGTGTCTGGGGTGGAGAGGAAAAGAGGGACCCCACACTTCGTTTGTTGCGTTTGCTTTCAGCGGTACAACCCCAATAAAAAAATATAGACTTCAAATGCTTCTGTGTAAACGCGTACCCTACTTTCGTTTCATTTATCGGTGTAAATAAAACGTTTACAAAAGTCTGTCACGAAGTTGTAACTTTAGGAATTATATGTAGCTAAGCAGTAAATTGTGTATCTAGTTTTCTTGGAATGGGTTGTACCGCCAAGTTAGGCTAGGGAAGCAAGTAGAAGGGAGGACACGCCCCTTACACCAGACACAATCCTAGTCTGAGGCTACTGTACATTATCAACTATAAAATACAGATTATAGATGTTTCAATGTGACTAGAATAGAGATACGAGATTAATGATTTTACCTGAAGATAAAAATAATTCAGATATTCTGATCATGTCTGATGACACTCATTTAACTTTATTGTTATATAGTTTTAAAAAACATGTTATCTTGGAGTGAACATAATCCCCAGGAACTTCTATTCATTGTGAACGTGTGACAATTTGGCGGCAAATTTCTGTATCTCCGATTTTTACTTTAACACGTATACGTAGTTTAAAGAAAGATATGAGAAGTCGAGATTTCTTTAGGTTAACTCCGTTTTGAGTGTGTTTAGAATATCTTTCTCTTTGGCGTCTGCAATATGTGTTGTGTACCAGAGTCGAAACTCGTTGACAGATTTCAAATAAATTTTGTTTGTGTGCCTAATTTTATAATTTTTTTGCAACTCAAAATTTGGTGTACCTAGTACATCAATTTTGATAAAATTTTTATCGCGTATAGGATATAAAGACCGAATAAAATATATTGATTGCCATCTCACAAAAAATCCAAAATATTGGTCATATAGCTAGGTATAAAAGCTCGTAAAATCGGCTTTATGATTAAGTTCAAATTTCTTTAATAAAATTATGAAAGTTAAAGACACAAATCCATACAAAATCGAAAGTAATAAAATATCAAATTTCCCGAATAATGACAAACAAACATTCATCTGAACCGCCATATTTAAAAGCTGAAATTTAATTTAATTTGATTTTACGCTGAGGAAACGTTTCGGAAGCTAAAGTTCATTTTCACTTTTTGACTGACGACTACAGAACTGAAAATTTTTGTTATGAAGAGTTTTTGTTGGTTTTTATGTATTTTTATGGATGGGTGAGTATGGGCGTGGTAACCCCAAGAGACTTAGCTGAATCTCTTGGGAGCCAAGGGACCCTTTTTTCATCTCGTCTTAGGTTAGAACCTTCTCTTTCATCTTTCTATCAGGTTTGTCTTGAACAAATCTTGTTTCCTTCCGACATTGTTGGTATTATAGTATTCGAGAGCTAGTATTAGAGTATTCTTTATTTTATCTTTTTATTGTTCCTTTTTTATAAGGCAATAACGACCGAATGAGTCTTAAAAAAGAGAAGAAAAACTAAAATATCTGTATTTCACAAAACACCACTAACATATAAACGTCTAACTTCTGACTATTAAGTAAAAATGACGTCATTATAAAACAGCAAACATTAAAATAGAATTCGTTTTATATCATTACTGCATGAACAACTTTTAGTGTTAAGTTTTGGAATAAGAAAATTAATTCATGTTATTTCAATATTACTTGAGACATCAAGACAATGCAAAGTATATTTTCACTTTACAAATGAAATGGTAAGTGGGTTTACTTAGCTGTATGGAATGAGAAAACTAAGTATGTCGTAGGATTTGAATAAGAATTTCATCAGTAAGAGGTTTTAATATAAATGAAGGAGAATACAGGAACAAAAGTAATATTATACATTTTAATTACATTGGCATAATAAAGTACAAAAATCTATCAAATTATCTATTTTGAATTGATTTTACTGCACAAAGTTTTAACATAATTGTATATGTGTTAAAATATTGAATGCACTTACTCAATAACCAAATAAAACCAAACCAAAATCTAATTGTCATCAGTCTAATAATTGTAGGTGAAAAGTATTATTAACAATAGCCGTTGTTCTTTAAAAACAATATTATACAGAGTGTTCCGTTAGAACCTAACCTGTCTAATGTTAGGAAATTATTCTGTTGGTTAGGTTAAATATATATTGTATGGAACAAAATTATCGAAAACGAATAGTTTTACAGAGTCTGCCATTTTGTTTTTCTACAAAAATATTATACAGGGTGTTCCGTTAGTAACCTGCCTAATGTTCGGAAATTATTCTGTTGGTAAGGTTAAATATATATTGTATGGAATTTTTTTTTCGAAAACGCAGTTTGCCAGAGTCTGCCATTTTGTTTTTCTACAAAAATATTATACAGGGTGTCCGTTAGTAACCTGCCGAATGTTAGGAAATTATTCTGTTGGTTAGGTTAAATATATATTGTATGGAACAAAATTTTCGAAAACGCATAGTTTTCCAGAGTCTGCCATTTTGTTTTTCTACAAAAATATTATACAGGGTGTCCGTTAGTAACCTGCCTAATGTAAGGAAATTATTCTGTTGGTTAGGTTAAATATAATATTGTATGGAAATTTTTTTTCGAAAACGCATAGTTTTCCAGAGTCTGCCATTTTGTTTTTTTACAAAAATATTATACAGAGTGTTCCGTTAGTAACCTGCCGAATGTTAGGAAATTATTCCGTTGGTTAGGTTAAATATATAGCCTATTGTATGGAACAAAATTTTCGAAAACGCGTAGTTTTCCAGAGTCTGCCATTTTGTTTTTCTACAAAAATATTATAACTTTAAAAATGGAAAACATATTGAGTTCAGAGATAGTATACGCAGTTTGTATGTTACTTTTTATAAGTGTACAGAAAATAAAGATTTTATATTCTACTTTTTCAAAATGGCGGCCGTTTTAAATATTAAATATCTCAAAAAACAAGTACAATTAAAAAAAATCACTAAAGACGACAAATTTCCTTTTTAATTTAAAAAAAAACCGTCTTTATATTTTTTCCGTAGGTCAAAGGATTACTGAGTTATTGGGAAAAAAGTAAACTAATAATGTCTTTGTAGTTGTCTGCAACACCCATGTTTGATCTAGAATCTAAATATATTTTATTACTAATACTTTTAGTAAATATTTTAAAACCCATTGCTCTGAATTGCATACGATATTCCTCAGTGATCTTTAACCATTTCAAAATGGTTCCTATTTAATTTTCTCGTGAGCAAAATATCTCGAAACATGTACAAAAATTAAACATATATAAATTGTATTTAATAAACAAATTGCAAGCTTACAATAAAGTTTAAGTGTCATTAATTTGTTGACTTAAGAACCAGCGTTATTGGATAGGTACGAACGATACTTTTTCTTTGGGTTCTTATAGGCTAAGTTCGAGATAAATATCATCAAAATTGATTTAGCTGTTTTTGAGAAAGTCGTAATTTTGTGGTTTTTTCAATGCAGCTACAGGCAAATTTTAGTTATATAAAATGAAAAATTAAGTACCAAATATGTGACCAAAATATATTCAAATATTTGATTAAAATCTGTCAACACGATTATGGACAACCACACACGAACATCATTTCAAAAACTACTTTATTGGATCTATGGAATTTTGGGTACTTAGGTATTAGCCAGAGGCCACCCTTATATAGTACGCTGCGGCGGTTTTGGGCGTTTTGGTTGTCATAAGCATTTATATATAAGGTTTGGCCAGGTATAAATATATATAGGCCTATATATATATATATATATATATATATATATATATATATATATATATATATATAGCTACCTGGCCAAACCTGTCGGGGTAAAAAAAGTAAGCACATTATTAACTTCAATAAACGTATGAAAGATTTAGCCAGGTTAATAGCGATCTAGCTTAGTCATTAATGTTTATTGAAGTTAATAATTATTTGCTTACTTTTTTCAACCTAACAGGTTTGACCAGGTAGATATATATATATATATATATATATATATATATATATATATATATATATATATATATATATATATATATATTAATACCTGGCCAAACCTTATATAAAAATATTTATGACAAACAAAACCGCCGCAGCGCACTGTATAAGTAGTCAAAATTTGACTTTTTTGACCCAGCATATAACTTAACTATTTTACTGATATTTGAAACATTCAAAACTTCAAAGTCTTGTAAATTATTCAAATCTTGTTTATACAGCCATATGTTTCTTACTGTTTCTGTTGAAAATCGGAAAAAAAACCGGCGATTAAGTACTGCAAATACTTGAGACACTCAATATTTATTCTAATGAACACACAATTTGCATTAAATATATGTGCTTAAATAAATTTTGTAAAAGTTTAAAACAAATCACTGCCACTAGTGATATTACACAGACAATTTACCCGGCTACACGGCATGAGGTCGTTTGTAACAGCTGTGTTTGTAATATGTACATTAGTTAAAAACCCACAAAGCCTACCTTTGTACATAAACTTTATCCATTTGAATTATTAAAATACAAAACTACAAATATGATTTTTTATTGAAAATATTCAAAATATATTTACCAAATAAAAACTATCTACAATTAATCATTAACATGGTTAGTTGGGTTTTTCATAATTTGTGTATATCAGAACAACTCAATGTGAAGGTCTGTGTTATTTGGTTTTATCCGATGACGTTTCTATTTAGTCTTAGATTTAACTGCTTTGGTTTAATTTTAGGTTTAAATTCTTCTTTTAGATTGTAGATTTCGTTGTCACAGCTTTAGGCTATTAGTCAATGTTGGCGTTTTTTCTCTTTCGTGTTTTTATTTTACACTCGATGACGAGAGTTGATTTATACTCTCGAAACGTCGTGTATTAGATACACACAAATAATCGCAAATATCCAATTAATCCATGTTAATAATATGATCCATCCACCGATATTAAAAATCTTTAATTCTAGAATAAAATCAATCATTTCAAAAATATAAATTAATCAGTTCTACTTCTTCTTGTTAAAGAATTTCCAGCCCGTTAATCTCGAGTTTTATATTAAGATCTCTCTTCTAAATTCTATATCTCAAATCCCAGAGAAGGGAATGGAAAGTCTGTTAGTACGTTGAAAATCAATAAATTATACGATGACGTATTAACCTTTTGGAATAAATTCTTAGATTGCAGGTATCAAGTTTTAACACTACATTAAATTTAATCCGCAGTACTTGTTCTTTTCACACTTGTGACAACCCAAATACATTTAAGTAAACTGAGTACAGAGGAAAAGACAAACATTCGATTCAAGTTTTATCTTGGTCATAAAACATAAACTACCTCTTTTTATAACCATCGTAAACGACACAAGGCTTAAGGGTGCAATTCTGGAATGGACAAGCACCAAGGGGTGAGTATTAGGGATGTTTTCACCGCGTGACTTGGCTTACAACAGGGACACAAATAGAATTCTAATTAGGAGAAGAAAGAGAAAGAAATAAGTTTCCACTTCTTCATGTAGAAGCTATTAATTTAGGGATGAAACCGCGGGATAAGTTACATTTTATAACAAGTTATATTTGCTTATTGTGTTGTGCAAGTGTTACCTTTAGGGAACATCTGTATTACTTTCTTATTTATAGGCAATATGTATAGAGTTAAAACAATCAGTCTAATTTTGTACCAATATATTCCCTGTGGGATCTTCAAAATTCAAAAAAGTGGTTTGGGGAAAGATATCTGTCCGGTGTTTGTCTAGTTTATGTGACAGTCCACCCCTAAAGAATATTTAAATAAAATTTGTTATGTGGACATATTTTGACAATGTCTCTAGATATTTTCCTATTTTTTTTTCGAAAACATAAAACTTGGGGTAGCTGTCATATGGTAAAAACAGAAAATTACTATTTTATTAAAACAATTTTATCTATTACGATCAAATTTTGGACAAGCGTAACTTCCTAATATCTAATAAATCCTATTAAACGCTCTATCTGAACAAAATGGCGTGTTAATTTTCCATGGAGTTGTAAAAAACACGTGTTTCCTTTACCAATTTCATTTAAATTTCTGTATAATGTGAGCATATTTTATATAAATCCGTGCATAAAATCCTAACTAGAAAACGGTTCAGGAATATTTCACAAAAAAAACAACTTTGACCGCAGGCGTTAAATTGAAGGTTTTTAATTATTTATGATTTTCGCTGAATATATATTTACTGTACAAATTAAGTATTTTCGTCCTTTATTTTAAAATGTTGATAATTTGGTTTTTTTTTCAAACACGAGGTCAATGATTTATTTTCTTTTTTTATTCACAAATAATTATCGAATTAATATTTTTAGTGACAAAAAGTTTTAAGAAGTGTTTTTTTTTAATATTTTGTTGATGGAGTAGTGAGAAAGATTGCAAAGTTTTTTTTTTTAATTTTTTAAAATTTTTTTTATTACAACTAAGTTAAATACAACCTAACAAGCAATTTATTCTGAATACATGGTTTTGGCAATGATATGGTTCACCCAGCTCAAGTTCATTAAACAGAGTCCAGTTTTAGTCTCGCACCAAGTCAATGGGCTTTGTCCTCTTCAGCCTTCGCAGGTCCTTGCTGGCGTTGAGGAGAGGGAGCATTTCTATGTTCTCATGAGCTTCCAGTCTCTTACTGTGTCTTAAGGAGCATACCTTAATTTCCTCAGCCACGGTATTGATTTTTAAGTCACTATGGATGTTGTCGCTCCTCACGTACCATGGAGCTTTACAGATTTGCCTCCATACTTTGTTTTGAAATGTCTGTATCCGCTTGAAGTTTGACTTCTTAGTACAGCCCCACAACTGACTACCATATTCCATACTGGCTTTAGAATTAGCTTATATAGTAGCAATTTGTTATGCAATGAAAGTTGTGAGTATTGACCTAACAACCAATGCATCTTCTTGAGCTCTTTAATTATATAATACTTTTAGTGATAAATTTTAGTACTGACTATAATTTGTGGTGAGATAGTGTTGGTGGATGGGTGTGGGGAAATTATCTAATTTAATTCATTGCGTCAGGCAATATTTATGGTAGGGCGAATTAACTAAGGAAAACGTGATAACCTATACCGTAAAAGGTATTATTCCTTTAATCCTCTCTGTCCCAACACCACTCCTAGTAATCAGGTTATGATGATTTAATTAGATTAAATTTGAAGGTTTACATTCTAATTATGTAACTGCACACATCAAATAAGATATGGGTCGTTTAAATGGGGTGGATCTTTCGACCCTCCACCCAAAATATATCAACTACGTTCCGACGTATTTTACCGACCTTCGTGATAATTTCAAAAACGCCATTTCCCAATACAGCCTGACTTTCTTTAGAAAAGTTCACTTAAAAAATTAACCTCTCAAATTGGTAGACTTCCGTATTGTCGAGTTACGGGACATTACACTTCTCTCTCCCTTTATATACGTCGCGCAGCGGTCCAGCGCCTTCTCATAACCGCGCTTGTTAGTAATCCGGTGGTGTTCGGTGTTAGCCGTCGATCAAGATTCCACTGGAAACTCAAAACGTTATTGAAGATTCAATTGTACGCAACCAAGATACCAACCACTATGCATCGGAGTTACTGTTAGTAGAGACTGCGCCACTTTAGAACCAGATTAGGGTGGGGGAAGGTGGGGGTGACCACGTGACCTAAGTCCCTTACCTTACCCCTCCCCTTACCCCTCCCTTTACCCCTCCTCTTACCCCTCAACTTACCCCTCCCCTTACCTCTCCCCTTAACCCCTCCCCTTGCCCCAACCAAACCTTGCAACCTATTTACCAACCAAATTATCATGTAAGGAACCTTTTTACCAACCCATAGATAACATTACCAACCGATTTACCAACCCATATACCATTAACAACCGAATAACCAACCAAAATATACTTTTGCAACCGATTGGGCAAGGGGAGGGGTTAAGGGGAGGGGTAAGGGGAGGGACTTAGGTCACGTGGTCACCCTCACCTTCCCCCACCCTAATCTGGTTCTAAAGTGGCGCAGTCTCTACTACTGTTCATAGGAATGTGTTATAAGTAATGTATCGGATTGTCTCATAAATTATCCGACGGTAGTCAACATACTGCGTGTCATAAAATCTAAAGCTGTTTTATAATTTATGTTAAAGTTATAGAAAAGTATAATAGTAAAATAATACAACACGGTAAAGTTAGGTTATGTTAGGAAGTCAGGTTAGGTTAGCAAAATATCTTGATTATTTTGTTAACTTATATCGGAGCCTTCATTTTTAATTTAACT
The DNA here is from genome assembly GCA_963513935.1 of Aphrophora alni. Lineage (NCBI taxonomy): Eukaryota > Metazoa > Arthropoda > Insecta > Hemiptera > Aphrophoridae > Aphrophora > Aphrophora alni. The sequence continues at coordinate 39,129,502 of OY740777.1, forward strand.
TATAGAAAAAGTATTGAACCGATTGTAGATAGAAACGTTATTTAGTGCAAGTTGGAAGCAAAACAACTTTATTGTGTTACCATTGTACATACCTTTTCTTTATCATACTTGTACATAAATTTATCAATGTGTAAAAATTACTCGAAGATGTTTTAAAGGGAGCAATTCATACGTATAGCAGAGTTTACAAATGGTTTCAGCAATAGATACTCCGTTATTTTTATTTTCACACGTTTGGTTAGTGTAAAGAAAGTTTTGTGATGAGGGTCTGAGTCCAAAAAAATGTTTTTGAGTGTCGGTCATCTGTTCAGCATAAACGCGCTGACCGATTTTAATCAAATTTGGTAACTAATTTCGACATATTCAAAAACCTAAAAAACAATTCGGTTACACAAAATACTAAAAAAAACGTATTAGTCGTAAAATATCTTGCTTTTTGAGTTATATATATATATATATATATATATGTTTTTAAATCTGCTGTTTATCACGTAATATCTTTCGAATCATCTGTTCTGATTTCAATAATACCTTAATAAAGTGAACAGATTAATAACACAAACCAGTATGAAAACCCAAGTAAAATATTATTACGGTTCAGAAAATCTCAAAAAATGAAAATGATCGTTGTCAGCCGCCATTAAAAGCCCAATTTTAATAAACTAAAGTGCCGAAAACACGTTTATGGTACAAAAAAATGCAAGTCATCATTTGAATTGTTTGAGCGACAAACTGACAATTTTGGTAACATAATGTTTCGGGTGTGGGTGAGTCAAATAATTTGTGAAATGTTTTTCAACCATTATTTTGAAAATGTGTTAAGATTTTTCATCACAACTCTTAAAAATATACGTTTAAAATTGTTGACTTAAGCACCGTCGCTGTTTGAGGTCTTAGTTTGTATAACAAAATATATTTTATTTGATCGAAAAGAGTATCCCATTGTTATCGTTCAAAAGATTTTAGATAGTGACCGTACTTTTGATATCACCCTGTACACAAATATTTATGAAATCTTCATGGTGTTGTACTGTAGTAGATTGTTAAACATGTTATTGGGAAAGGAGAATCGTATTTGTAATAACTTATGTCACCAGCTGTTTGACATACAACAGCTGAGATATTGGAAATTCATCATGCTCTACAACGTTGCCAAATTTAATCTATATTGCACGGTTTTTTAGCTACGATTTATTATAAACGGTGTACGTTTTTGAAAACTTTTCCTTAACAGTAATAATGTAATATTTGATAATTTGTTCTACATTATTATATCACAAGTCAAGCTCAATATTTGTTTATACAATCATACAGACAAAAACCAAATCGTACTATGTTTAGCTTCGTTTGGTTCTTTAAATTGTAACATTTGCTGATGACAAACTACACCAAATAGAAATTTGACAAGGATAAAATAAAGCAAAAGCTTAAAGTTTCAAATGTTTAATAGTATAAATGAGCTACAATTGTTTCGCCTTGCGGAACATGGCTATAGAAACTCTAACTTTGCTAACTACCTTTTGGACTCGGGTCATAGTTTTGATCCGAAATTGAATGTTAAACTCTTACATATAGAAAATAAAAGCAAGAGATTAAATAATTTAGAATGTTTAGAAATAAATAGATCTATATCACTTAGGCCTATTCTCAACTTAATGACCAAATTGTATTAAATTCGTCACCTCTTCTAAAACCCATCCGTACCATAGTTCATTAACCTTTTTCTACCTGCCAGGTCATCCCCCTACCTTTTTCCCGATTTCTCTATTGTATTTCAGTTTCCTGTACTTATGTTTTATAGTTGTCTATACCTGTAAATTATCAGTAGCCCGTCGATGCCGCAAGGCGAAACAATTGTAGCTCATTTATACTATTAAATATTTGAAACTTTAAGCTTTTGCTTTATTTTATCCTTGAATATGGAGTTTCAACAAGAAATATCTGCTATTACATTAAAGAAATTTGACACACGTATGAACGAAAGAATCCGGTAATATATCAATAGTTGTAGGTACATAAAATCCAACTCATATGTCTCACATGCCCCTTCGTTCCTATCATTAGTAAATGCCAATCCTGTCACTGTAGTTGTCCCTCGACACGACTATATACATGGCATTTACAGTTGTACAACCAGAAGGGACACTTTTTGTACCACATTTCTATACTTTTACAAAACTTTCCCTCATTTATACATCTAACTGTGTTGATTATTGCATCAGTGTACCAAGTGTTTGATTTTGAAATTCAAATCCAGTACTCTGAAGTTAGGTGTATAGAAAATGAATTATTGTATAAAAATATTTAAATTAAAAGCCATAAAATATGCCAGATACCACATTTGAATAAAATGGAGTCACTCGTGTTGGCTATAGACCACTAACAGACGTTAGATATTCCCACAACGTTTTGGTAACTTGTAGCTTTCAAAACATATATTCCCTTGAAAACTCACCTTCGTTTTTTTAACCTATCACATAGCTCTCTATATACTACGTGTGTGCTCGAAAATAAAAACTGATTTTACCATTAAACTCACATTTGAAAAATAATGTTCAATAGTGTATCACATGACATGTTATCATTTCGTTAAAATTCAAACGTATTACGAGAATTCAGGTGTTAACTATTTGGTTCCAAAACAATACGACAAGAAGGTATGAGGAGTACAACCTTTTAGCCACACATAAATATACGTGAGGGAAACAATGGCATACTTTTCCAATCTGTGATTATTATCATGGTATTATTATATTTCGATCATTTCTTTGCCCACGGCTTCACCAGCGTGTAAATTGGTTTTTATGTGCATATTTGATTTTGCCTTCGGGCGAAATTTATTTTTTAGTGCGTGAAGTTCAGAATAGCTGCAAAGGCGTCTGGAGGGCAAGCTAATTAATTTAACACCAGGAGGGGTTATGCTAACCATATTAGGGTTAATCGAAGTAAATCATGGTCCCATACCTTAACAGGTCGTAATTAACTTAACCCTTTCCGACCAAACACCACCCTAAGTAACCTGGTCTTAATAAATTAATTATAATAAACTAATTTGAAGGGCGTATATTCTAATTCTAATAGTAACGCACACAACGCCAAATCTGATAAGGGCGCTAGACTATTACGAAACACCTCCCGAATTATAAATGTAAATAGATCGGTCAACATATTTTTCGGCCTTCCCGATAATCACGAGAACGCCACTTCTGAAACTTAGAGCGACATTTTAATTTGAAAAACTTCACTAAATAAAATAAAACTAGTCGCACTTCAAAAGAGTCTTATGCTGCTGTAATTGTAGGTATTAATCGATGTTTGAGTGTTACTTTTGTTGCTAGATCAATAATGTAAATGACATTTTAGTAAATTAAATTTAGTAACAAAATAATATTTATTCTTTACAAATTACAATAGGTACAAAAGAGGAAATGAGAAGACACAATTGAATTTTTATTTTTATTTGAGAGACTGTTCATAAACAATATTTTTAATGATAACTTTAGTCACCAGCAGGTAGAGATCGCTGTTAAAACTCGTATGGGAACATGCCACGTGAGAAGGATAAGCTCTGTAGATTAATCTACCTTCAAGTTGCTTTTTTCATAATTACAATACAGCAGCTTTCAAATTAAAACAAGCTACAACTTGCTCACCTCTAACGATTTTCCTAAATAATGTTTCAGTTTTTTTTGCCAACTTTGTTATTTATTAAAAGCGTACGTCATCGCTGAAACTTATTGAAAGATTGCCTCTTAATTAATAGCAAAAGATGTAAAGTTGTTATTTAGAAATCGTTGCACCGATTTAAAATAAAAACAGTTTCAATTATATTTTTAATCAATACTAATCTTGTCACTGACAATACATTTGTTGCTACAGAAAATTTATGAACATGTGTAGGAAATCTGTCTTTCCTTCTTTTTATGGTTAAAAAATGGGAACTTACTGCATCGATTTCATATACGTTTTCAGTTACAATTAGTATTCAAATCGTACACAATATTTATCGTTGGGGAAAAATAAAATATGTAATTTTGAACAATGTGCCAAAAAATTAGGGTGATGGTATACTTCAATTGCAACAAAATTAACGATAATAAATTCCATCTCGCTTAGATTCTGAAATATAACTTAAATATTTTTCGTTTTTTGGAAAATTTGACTTTTAAGTTAAAAATTCTATCTTCGTAGGTTATTTTTCACGTAGAATGTAAAGTAACACCATTCCTAAAAACATTATATTTCCTATAACAGAACCAACATTGTTTTTTTTTAAACCTGAGAATATTTATTATGTATAAACTTCATAAAAAGTGAAAAATGTTCATGTTTTGAAATCTTTGTTAAAATTCAAATTTGTTTAACAAACAAACTACACCTATACTTGTTCATATTTCGCAAAAACTACATCTTTTTATAGTGTTTCCAGCGGTATAACCAAATCCCTAATTTTCTTTTTCGTTCCTAGGATTATTGCGACCAGAACATTAAAAAATCGGAAATAGACATGAAGGTATTTAAATTTTGGTTCTCTAATTTTATTGACACTTGACAGTGATAATTTATAATACTTTTCAATTATTTGTTTAAATAATTTAATGCTCAGCAATGAATGTAGTTGGTAAAAACGAAAATGAAAACATCTACATTGTCATAATTAAAAATTATTATCAAGGTATGTGATATGGTCAAATAATGATCACACAGCGTTTTTTCACATTTTTCACCATTTACTCTGTATATTGTCCTTGAATATACGTAGAAATATAACTTAAGAACAACCAATCTTATTTTAATAAATCATAGACTTGAAGCTAATCAGATATCATAAATACTTTAGAAAATGAACCTTCATGAAAATCGGAATAACGGTTCTTGAGTTATACACACAGAGAGATATTTGCGTTTTATATATTGGCTTGTTTTCAAATAAAACCCTACCAGCTCACATGTTGACATATAAATCTCCCCCGCTCTATCATTACAGAACGCCAACCTAGTCACTATAGTTGTCCCTCGACACCGACTGTATAGCCGTGGTAATTACAAACGTACAGCCAGAAGGGACATTTAGAATTATATCACATATCCCTGTTATGGCAAAACTGTCGCTCCAGGAATAATATGTTGTCGTGAATCCGAGTGATTTTGATTTCCCCCAGTATAATACTAATGTTTCCTCGAACAGTAAATTTTACACCTCATTGGAAGCGTAAACAATCAGACCACTGCTAATTTCTAATTAAATCATGCAGTTACAGGATTGGATAGAAGTTTGGAATTATGTGTTATCACTGTTTCTAGATCACGTAGACACATTTTACGTAACTCCGAATTAGAACTATGTACAGATTGTGGAGAAATTATGTCATACATGGTGTTCCAAAAATTAACTCTAGATCACGTAGACAAATTTTACGTAACTCCGAATTAGAACTATGTACAGGGTGTGGAGAAATTACGTCATAAATACATGATGTTCCAAAAATTAACTCTAGATCACGTAGACAAATTTTACGTAACTCCGAATTAGAACTATGTACAGGGTGTGGAGAAATTACGTCATAAATACATGATGTTCCAAAAATTAACTCTAGATCACGTAGACAAATTTTACGTAACTCCGAATTAAAACTATGTACAGGGTGTGGAGAAATTACGTCATAAATACATGATGTTCCAAAAATTAACTCTAGATCACGTAGACAAATTTTACGTAACTCCGAATTAGAACTATGTACAGAGTGTGGAGAAATTACGTCATACATGATGTTCCAAAAATTAATTCTAGATTACGTAGACAAATTTTACGTAACTCCGAATTAAAACTATGTACAGGGTTTTTTTTTTTTTTAATTATTTTTTATTACAACTGAGGCATGCCTCATCTAGCAATTTTCCTTTATCATATGTGTTCGCTGTGTGCTGGGGTGCAGTCCGACGGCTGGTCCCAATGTGGTTACTGCCTAGTGAGGTCCATTGGCTTGGTCCTTTTCAGCCTTCTTGTGATGTTGTCACTGCGGTGCAGCAATTGGACAATCTCTGTATTCTTGTGCTGCTCTAGCCTGCGACGATGCTTAACAGAGAGCCTCTTGATGACTTCCTCAACAGGCTCAATGCCTAGGTCCTTATGTATGTTGTCATTCCTCACATACCATGGGGCGTTGACAATCATTCTCAATACTTTATTTTGGAAAACTTGTATTATGCTACTGTTGCTTTTCTTTGTACATCCCCAGAGTGGTGCACCATAGGTCCATATTGGTCTTAGAACTTGCTTGTACAATAGTGTTTTGTTGCTTATTGACAGTTCGGAATTCCTTCCAAAAAGCCAATACATTTTATTGAATTTGAGCTTTAGCTCGACTTTTTTCTTTTTTACATGCTCCTTCCATCTGAGCTTTGCATCGAGTGTCATCCCGAGATACTTTGCACTGTTTACGTATGTTATCTTCCTTTCATTTAATGTTATTGGTGCTGGTTCGTATCTTCTATTGGTAAAATTAATATGAACAGATTTTGATTCATTGAGCTTTAGTCTCCAATTTTTTGTCCATTGACTTACTGCGTTGGTAGCATTCTGTAATTTCTCTGTGGCTTCTAAAATGTTGTCACCAACTGTTAGAATTGCTGTATTGTCGGCAAAAGTCGCCACTGTGGAATTTCCATTAACTGGTATATCTCTGGTGTACAGAAGGTACAGTACAGGGCCAAGGACACTTCCCTGGGGTACTCCTGCTTTGATTGTTTTAATTTGTGAGTAGTCATGTTCATATCTAACACGAAAGTGTCTCTCACGAAGGTATGACTTCATAATTCTGTAGAACTGCTCCGGCAAGTCCCGTTCCAGTTTATGTTCCAGCCCACAGTGCCAGACTCCGTCGAACGCCTGCGCCACGTCGAGAAATACGCCCGAGCAGATCTGTTTCCTCTCCATAGCTTCCTCTACTATCTCCACCACTCTGTGAACCTGCTCAATGGTCGAGTGAACTATGTACAGGGTGTGGAGAAATTACGTCATACATGATGTTCCAAAAAATTACGAAGTATAATTTATTTTAACTTTAACTTTCTCATATGCGCATTATATAGAAGGTTATTTGATGAGTTGAAAATATATTTGAGGAATATATCTGTTTTAAGGCCCCCTGAGGAAAAAATTGTTGTTGGTAATATCTGTCTGTCTACAGTGTGTGCAGTCTTCTACGTACCAAACCGCGTGGAAATATTCAATTTACTCCATTTTGCTATGTAATCCTTGATTAACGACTGCGAACATTTTCAGAATTATTTTTTAAACTCAAAACTTGGAGATACATGCCATAAGTAAAAAACGCAAAATTGCCTTTTCATAAAATCAGCTGTTACGATGATAATAATATTTTGTTCAAGTCTAGCCTTTAATTACCAGAAACAAACGTTTTGATCTGTATTTTAAAATTCATTATCTCGAATTATCGGCAAATAAATAAAATAATCGGTCGTCATTGTTTTTTTTGAAAACAATTCGACTTAAACTATATCGTTAAAATTTTAATGTAATATGAAAATGAATGATCCAAAACCGAGTGCTAAATAGTAAATAAGAAAATATAGCATTTCAGGATTAGTTGGTAAAAAAAAAAAACAAATAAAGTACCTTGTCTTCCCTCATTAAAAGCAATATTTTATTCGAATGCTATTTACATTGTATACGTATTTAGCCACAAACAATGTTAGGCTTTACTTGAATTAAAAATATTTTTTAAAGTCTGAAAGTCTGCGTTCGCGGTTTATTTCCACTGTTTGACAGCCACCGAACTGACAATTAAGTTGACAATTAATTTTTGCATGGTTTTTGGAACAGTAAATGAGAAAACTTGTGCATTGTATTTTGAATCATTTCTTTCTAATACTAATCAGTCTCAACTAGGCCTAAGTAGTACACTATTGCTTGTAATTGATAACAATGTACGAACGTATTTGCGTAGCTTATTATTTTAATTAGTTCTCCATGTAACACTAATACTGCTACATGATATACGGTTTTAAGGGTAGACAGTTTGATCTGTTTGATGTTTGACTACACTTTAACCTCAACAGCGGTTTATCAGCTTCAGTTAGGTAAGGTTAGATTGAGAAGGCTTTGACAAAGCTGCTTAATTTAAGTAATTACGTCATCTTAAAGACCCGTACTGTTGCATGATATTGATTATGATTATAGGATTGTCAGCAGTCTTGAAGTTAGGGACGCTTCTCCATTATGTTTATATTCACTTTTTTTTCTATTTTGTGTTATAACTTTAGCAATCCTTGATTTCACATATTGTGTAATACCTTCGGTGTTTTAAATATAATTTCTAATCTTATTCTTAAGGTAAAATTGTGATATTTGTGTTGTTACGACATCCGGTAGGGACAAGTGACGGAGATGTCACGGGAGTTCTGCCTTTCTCATATACGTATAGTTCGATGCCCACAAGGGCCGAGACACTAATGAGCAAAGCGGAGTAGTCTTTTTTATACTACGCATTTACAAGCCCAAAAAGTATTGAAGAAAATAGTAATATAAGCAATTAATATGTTCAGAAAACCTGTGTAACAACGCTTTTAAACAAATTCAATCTACTGTATAAGATCTTTTGATCTGTTAATAATTTAAAATTTCCCCTATGACACAAGGAACCTACTTTAGGGCATTACAGTACATGAGATGATGTGATTGTATTGCAATATACGATAGGACTGGGTAAGTACCATGGTACCAACTTGTTTTTACATGGCGATGAAGATCGAGAATAATTATCAGTATTTACCTGTTGTTTTTATCTACTTTGTGTGATAGCTTTCGTAAACTTTGTGTAATACCTCCTTTAAATATGTTTTGTAACGTTTAAAGCATATATTTTGTACAAAATACTGATTGAACAAAGTTTGTAAAACATTCCTACATATACGGTGTGTTCAAAGAATTTCAGAACTGTATAATACTCTGTTTCTAAATTAAATAGAGATTGAAATTAATTGAATTTAGAAATCGGCTTCTTCTCTACAGAGTGAGTAAAAATTGGGTAACTACAAAGTATGTTCCTAAAACTAATAAAACCAATTTTTGATTTTTTTTCCGGTTTTGAAAAAATGAAAAATATTTTCTTTTTTTTTAATGAGAAAAAAATTATTAAACATATTTTTATTTAATTAATTATGTTTACAGAACTATAGTGGTTTACAGTTCTAATGATAAAATATTATTATCATTTTAAGTGTTCCAGAATATATTTCTTAAATGGACACTTTATATGTGTGGGAAATATCTAGTTTTTTTCTATTTAACAAATCTACAAAAATTAATCATGCGAAATTGATGCTTTCTGTTCAATTTATTTCAAATCAAGCAAGTCAATTTTACGTCAAGTCAACCACCGTTTATTTAGAGTGGGGCTTCCCTCAAACATATCACAGGCTAATAATATCCCTAATACTAATTTATATAGACATGAAACAGACTCAATTTATGATATTTATAGTTTCACTATACGAGTATACAAAGTGTGCCAAAAAATTAGGTAACTATATAAGATGTCCCTAAAAAGCGTAAAACATGATTTCTGTTCTACCTTTGTCTTACATAAATGTGAAAAATAATTTCTTAATAATAATGGTTCTTGTAATGAATTTAAAAAAAAATTGTTTTTAAAGTTGTTATAAGGAAATGTCATAGTTTAGATTGAAAAGAAAACACGAAACCCCTCAAAAAATTCAAAGTGAGTATACTTTATAAAGATATACAAAACTATTTTCAATCTAAATGGCGTTTTCCAGAAGAGAAAGTGTATAACTTTCATTTAAACTAAAATGTATCTTTATATTGCCGCAGGTAAATCGAACTGGGTTTTCCAGACTGTTATCAGTAGTGATTGTAATCAATAAAATTCTATTAAGAACACTTTCAATAAGGACATTATTTATTTCTTTGATTTCTTAAGAATATACCTGTCCAGTTCCGTTAGGATTACGTATTTTGGAGCTTTGTCAAATGACATCAATGACTTAACTCTAAGCATCTTACAAAAAGCAGGAGAAATCCTTCCTGAGATCCTACAGAATGTGATAAATAGTTACTTTCAATCGCCCAACTCAGTGCCAAACTGCAAAAAGAAGAGACTTCGAGTATTTATTCTAAAATAAAAAAGGAAGTATTCCGTAAAAATGTCTAATTGTAACAGCTATAAATGAGGGGGATAATTAAAAATATTGCATACATATTTCAACGCATGATTTGCTCTACTTTAAGAAAATATAAAATATATGTATATGATTCCATAGATGAATCCAGAAAATATCACAATTGAATTTTTTGGTAACTAATGTACGGCTCACCCTGTAGATACAGAATATTGGTTTCCAAAAAATCCCTCTGTAACATAACCTAAGCTAAATTAAAGAGATATTAAGACGTTGTGATATTTTTTTAAGTATATCAGTTTATTTACATGTATACACAATAATAATTTACATGTCTGTTACAGGTGAGTTAATATACACGATGCAGTTACGTAAGTCATATTTTACTTGGCTAATTTTTTCTTATTTCAATCTTTTAAGTTCTGATGTTTAATCTTTTGGTCATAACTTTCAGTATCAATAGATCCATGTTTAATATATAATAATTTAATATAATCAATGTTCTTACATTTAATATAGAGATATTTACATGATGTGTCAAAAAATCATTGTGGATTTTTGCGGATAAATAAGGTATCATCTGTGTAAAATATATTTTTTGGAATTATGTCTGTCTGTCTATCCTATTTGTAGTGCTCTAGGGCCCAAGCGCGGTTTTAATGAAATTTCTCAGCATATACTAATGTCAATTTAACGTTTAGAGTGCAGTATGGAGAGTCGTGCTATTAGTCAGACCAAAAACATCAGACACTGCCGACACAATAATGTGTGGCATGAACTTCAAGGCCACAGTTGATTTGTTTCTACCTGTTTTAAGCCATATCCCATATTTCAATTCTAAACTGTATATCTTTTAACTGTTTGTGCCATCGAATGATTAAGGAAGTCTGTGGTTTAATTAGATATGGTTAAAATGTTATAAGCAAGTGCGTTATTAATAAGAAGTGTTTACATTCGTAATGGGAGAGGAAAATTAATTAGTGTTAATTTTAAAGTAGGTTATGGTCAAAGTGAAAAAATAATTCATTAATATTATGAAATAAAACAAATTAATTAATCTATATACTTCTCTGTAGTTTTTGATACTCAAAATACTCAAAATTTCGCTGTTTTGTTAATACTCAAAATTTGAGGATAACTTCAATAGATTTTTTTAATATTCTCAAAATCAGCTATAGCGATTTTGATTACATTTTGTTAAAGTATAGTGTTTATAAACAAAACAAACGAAAGCTGTTATAAATAAAATAATTTCTCAAAACTAGTTCAACATATTTCGTCTTAATTTTAGTAAAATGTGATGTCAATTAACCCAAACTTAGTTCAAAAATATTGTTGTTTTTTTTGTATTTTCCATTGACAACTCATTTAAAGGTCAATTTTTATTGTACATGTTTTACGTCTTTAGCATAGAAGCGAAGCGAGTTTAGGTTGTATATAAATATAAAAATATAATTCCCATAGACGCCATCCATGGTTCACTTTTTGATCGACAACTACAAAAGCGACATTTTTGGTGACGGAGAGTATTGATCGGTTTTTGGGTCAGGTCATTAAGAAAGATTTTGCAACATTTTTTAACAGGTTTATTTTATTTTTCGTTTTAAATTCCTAGTCACGCTTAAAATCACCGGTTCAAGGGACGGACGTCTACAACGCAAAATCCAAATTACTAAATATAATGGTGTGAGTAAGGCATTGTTACAAATACAAACTACAAAGAACAATTTTTAAAAGTCTAAAAATTTTACCATTGAGGCTTTTACCTCAAGTAATAGGAAAACTTCTTAGAATTCTACGTTTTTCAGGTCTTAAAAATATTATTAAATGCTCGTAATTATTATTTCTACAACAATTACTTGATCCTTTTAAATTTTCCATAAAATGTCTCATGAAATTTAAATTAGAGTAAAATTTAAGCAGTAGTTAAGCGCTTCCAAAGAAACCAACGACGCCCATTAGTTGTGGGGATAAAATTCTATTTTTTCAGTTAACTCAGCATTCCTGGATTTATTTACATCTGAGTACAGTATAATATAATTTCTTTGTTGTTTAAAAACAAAAATCTCTCAGTCATAATCAACTTAATATAAGAAGGAAGAACACCTTAAAATGAAAACTACTATCATTGGAATATTCTAAGAGCGACTAGGCCGGAAAAGATCAAGAATTAGTCGAGACCTGATTAGAATGAAAAGAAATGGATCTAACCAAAGCTATACTTCATTCAGCGAGTGTTGGCAGTGAAGCGCCGCACAGTGGAGTATTCGACCTCCAAACGTGGCCAAAATTATTTTTTAAGTGATTTTAATTTTTAATTGAATTTAATAATATTTAGTGTACTTTTTACGCAAAAGATCTGATATTAAACTACTTTTCGCATACGTTGATGCTTTTCAAACACATATTTTTTTAATTATTATTATTATTATTTTTTACATAAAAAATTATGTGTTTGAAAAGCATTAACGTGTGCCAAAATTAGTTTAATATCAGAGTTTTTGCGGATAAGTACACTAAATATTATTATTACACTTTATTTATTACTAATGCTTGATTTGTAAAACAGTTTTAATAATAAATTTTTAGTTTTATGTGCTTACAAAAAAGGCATAAAAGACAAAAAGATACTAAAATAATATTGTTGTATTTATAAATATTTACAGGTGGGAAAAAACATCTTAATAACATTGTAATATTTTACATTTTATAGTAACATTTTCAAATAAATTGAAGCTTCAGTGTTTCACTTGAAAATGGCTGACTTTTTTTTCTTGATTTCGAACGTGAGCAGCTTAACAGAGGATCACTGCTCAAAAGCAGTCTATTGAGGACATCTCTGTTGCATACTTCCCTGTTGAACTTAAAATACCTTAATAAGCGAGTGAGTGAACCTTGCTGGTCACCGGGGCAGTTCGTCATAACAGCTACTCTTCTTTCCATGAACTGGAGCTTGTCCTCTATTGTTCGTTCGGGAGATTCTTTGAAAAAGTTGTAAAGCGACCTTCTAGTATACTCAACTTCCATCTTCAAAATCTGAAAAGCAATCAATAATAATAATAACACACTTCTAGGTTAAATAAGAATATTGGGTAGTTATTGGCTTATGAAATTGAGTAAAAAAAGTTACTTATTTAAAACGTATTACATAATTGCAGCGAAGTAACTGTTTAAAAGACGACGTGTTATTAATTTAAGAAAAACCAAAATACAAATGAAGTCCCTAAAATTAGTTTGAGTGCTTATAGTGGGGGGGAGGCTTTTTGCGTAATTAGAAAGTTGGGACAATGTTCTGAAAACACCTGTTACATAGCAGGGATGTTTTTTTCTTTAAAGTACCTGAATATTAATAAAGATTGAGTACAAGACGGTGCCATGTTTTGAACTATATTAATATAGAGAACAATGTGCCCATCGTGTGATTAGCTCTTTTCGTTATTCACTGTAGGTGAGGAATAAAAATAAAAAGTGCAGGAACATTGCACAAACTTTCCTACTCCTCATTAAAACTACACGTCATTAGAAAAAAATCAGTTTGGAAGTTGTCTGTTAAACATTTAGGTGAACCGATTTAAAAAAAAAAATTAATTGTGCCTAAAATTTCTTTTCTTGTGGGATAAACACGTCCTCAATGTAAATAGTAGATGATGTACATTGAGCTGTTAGTGATATCGGTCAAGGAGCATTTTTATTTTTCGTCAATTAATCGTAAACCGTTGTATATTTAACTTATACTAGCTATTGTGCATAGGGATTTGGGTTATGCATTTTTACGTTTCACTAAAATTTGAACGAAATCGGTTGTACTAATTTTGTTAAACTAGCGATTTGGTTGTTTGTTTACCGATAAATTATGAAAGAATTTTTGAAGAATTGGCGACCAATACATTTTGTTCTGGTCATCAGAGGGTTCTGTAGAGTTTGATCAAAAATTGATTATGAGAAAATCGAAATTTTGTGTTATTTTTCTTTGCAGCTTCTCCCACATTTTAGTCAACAAAAACAAAAAAAAAATCCCACCAAATTAGTTAAAAAACTGTCCGTGAGTTTGCTGTGTCGCTCTACGGCATACGATAGACAGACATTCCAAAACCACGTTTTTGAAATCGAAGTAAAACAAAATGAATATAATCAGTGATTTTTTTTTTACCAATCACATAGTTTTCTCTGCACTACGAACATGTAGCTAAGTCAAAAGTATATTTTTCTTAGATCCTGGAGAATTTTAAAAATGAGGGTTAGAAAATCCATTTAGGTTCATCCGTTACTTCAGAAATTTGAAACAAATTAACCCTCTGCAAATTAACTTAATTAAATTTTCACCTTAAAATATCAAAGTTTCTTAGGGGTGGGGATGTCTTAAATTTAATCTCCACCATAGAATCATCATCTGTTTATTGCAGTATGTAGTCTGTCTCATCCTCTGAACAATACGGTTGATCTTCTCTCTGTTTGATAATCGATTTGCACCTTGTCCTGCATGGCTTTCTCTTTATATAACTCTGACCTGGTTAATCTTCTCTTGGTCTTGTCTTACCCTATTCCATAATCTAATCTTTGATAATGTTATTATGTTCGCATTATTTGTGGACTGTTCAGATAATGATGAATTGTTCGTGTAATTTGTAAAATGTGCTTTAACCTTTAATAATACGTACCATTAATTGGAAAATAAACGAAAATGAATGATGAACACTTTCTACAAATGTTCTATTTTAATCAAATAATATTTACTGTGGGGGCTGATTTTTTTAGACTGAGGATAGAGGTACTGTAGTTTTAGGTATCAGAAGGGCTTCAACAATATGAGTGTTCAGTATGAAAAGACGGGTAGGAATTAGAAAGGAATACGCCCAGAGCGGATCAGCCCTCAGAAAAGGAACGAGGTAGAGTGCCTTGTCACTATAACCCGAAACAATACAATTAGTAAACCTATCTTTATGCCATCTAACTGTAAATATGGAAATATTCAGATTTTAAATCATTGAGTTATGTGTTGTGGTCGTGTAAAGTAGGTTAGGTTAGGTTAGATATATAAGAAAATACACTACGTGTTGATCAAATATTAGGGGGACCTAAAACCGTCGGAAATGATACAGGTCAACTCCTTCAATGTTGTGCTTGTCTCAAGTTGGTTAGGTTAGGTTAGATATATAAGAAACTACACTACGTGTTGATTAAATATTAGGGGGACCTAAAAGCATGATACAGGTCAACTCCTTCTACCTGAAAACCGTCGGAAGTAACACCGTTTGAGGTTCTGTTGGAAATAACCCGACGGAAGGAACACGTAAACATTTTATCAACCACTCTGTAAAAGACAAGAAACATTCTCATTTACTCCAACATTGTCGTACACATTTCATTTGTTAAATATTCACCAGTATAATTAAATATTTTACAATTCCTTATTAAGCTTCACACACTTCAAACATGTGTTGAGAAAATCCTTTTTTTTACACTATTTGTATTATCATATCACCAAAAGTGTTCATCACCAAAAATAGTTTCAATTTGCAGAGTTATTATGTCATGTATAGATTGAGCTAAAATTACGCTAACTGCTAAAATAAGAGCATTCCACATGCCGTATCATATTTGAAAACAAATTGAGTTGAATTTCTATAAAAAAATCATTAAACAAAATATTAAAAGAAACGTGTTTTTACATAAAGTAATATTTTCAGTAGACACATTGCAGTCGCTCTACTTATCTTGGCTGCACCTCTGCCCTCCTTTCTTTTTAATGGATATTCATATCTCTTTTCATCCCGATAAAATATGCATTGCTTCATAGACTTCGACCCACTTTAATTATAGGTCACAATAGACTATGTCCCTCCTCTTGCACTCTGAATCTGACAGGTTTAATCCTTATAATTACTGCCATCGACAGTCTATTTTTTTAAGTTTTTAATATTGGTATTTTAGGGCAAGTTTTTTTACAGGTAAATAGAATGTATAAAAAACATTGCACAAACTTTCTCGCTCACTTCTCCCGAAAATCAAATGAAAACTATTCGTTACGTAAATTTCTGTTCGGTAACACCAAGACAAAAAATGCAAACTTATAGTAAAAAAATATATATTCATATATTTTAACAAACTTGTGTCGCTTTTGATAAAAACACGTCCAATAAATAATATTCAATTAAACTTTAGCTTTTAACTCAGGTTTTCAAGGTTTCCCTTTTCTAATTATTCCTGATATTACGTTTTTCCACACAGTTTTGGGAGACACACTGTACACGTCATAGATCTTTCCTCAATTACAGAGCCATCTGTGTACCAGACTAGACGATTTTCCTTTCCTTTCTAATTTTCACGTGATTGAAAACTTACCGAAAAAGGTCTCATAAAGACATACTCTGTGCCTATGACATCTGAAGTAATTTTGAGCATTTAGCTATCTAGAGTTACCACAGTAATACTTCTATGACTTGTTCTGAGTAGGCCCTCATGCCAACGACCCGCAACGGCCGGTATATAGGCCGATTTGCGAGATTCGCCTTAATTCAGAAGTCCTAGGGCGACCTTTAAGGTAGCCAGTGGGCTGATCGTGAAAGCCCCAGTGACTAACATACAAGCAGGAATTGTCAATTCCTTTGAAAGTAGTTGTCCTGTTAGGGAAAGAAGCGTTTCCCTCTTTATAATTATTACTAATCTTCATAATTGACTAAAATTTTAACGAAAACAGTTAAGGTGATATTATTTGAAGACATGGATACCTTTTTATGGTCATTTATAAGCAAAATTTGATCAAAATCTTTAGAGTCGATTTTCGTTTTGGAATTTGTTTTTTGAAGGGAAAATAAGTTAAATGTATTAACACACAGTATTTGTTTCATTTTGACATGTGGAAAATATCTGATTTTAGATTAATCAAACAAATTAATGGACGCCATCTTGGTACTTACACAGTCCCATAAATATAATACCAGCAGATCTTCTAAATGTAGCGCCCAAAAGTTGGTTTCTTGCGTCTTGTAGGAATTGTTAAATTGCATTGGTATATCAAAAGGTATTATCCAGTAGGTTGTTTGTTTAAAACAGTTGCTGCACAGGTTTTCTAAACCTCCTATTTTTGTTATCAATACTTTCTTGACATCAGCCAGACCCTCACTAATGTATTACGTAGTCTATATTACTATCCCTCATGTCAGTGTCTCAAACCTATTGGACTTAAAATCTAAAAAGCCTCCACTCGCTACGCTCTTTCCTTCCAAACGACCTTGAAATATCTTGTACACCAAGAGATATATCTTGTACACCAAGAGAGATATCTTGTACACCAAGAGAGATATCTTGTACACCAAGAGAGATATCTTGTACACCAAGAGAGATAACTTGTACACCAAGTGAGATATCTTGTACACCAAGAGAGATATCTTGTACACCAAGAGAGATATCTTGTACACCAAGAGAGATATCGTGTACACCAAGAGAGATAGCTTGTACACTAGGAGAGATATCTTGTACACCAAGAGAGATATTTTGTACACCAAGAGAAATATCTTGTACACCAAGAGAGATAACTTGTACAACAAGTGAGATATCTTGTACACCAAGAGAGATATCTTGTACACCAAGAGAGATATCTTGTACACCAAGAGAGATATCTTGTACACCAAGTGAGATATCTTGTACACCAAGTGAGATATCTTGTACACCAAGAGAGATATCTTGTATTACACGTAGAATTGAAATCTGCACATTTTTATCTAATTTAGTATGTTATTATAACTCCACCAATTTGAACATTTTAAATCGATTTTTTGATTTCTATAAGGGTATGCACGCGTACTAAAATCTTCTACTAAATTTGAAGTTTCTATCTTAATTGTTGTGACCACTTTGTTGCTTACGACAAAGAAAATTAATTTGTCGATTTCCAGAAGTCGTGAATCCTGAAAATCACTCCAAATCGGAGATTTATTATTTTACGATTACCAAACTAACGCCATACTTTACACTGGATAAAAATATCATTCCATAAAATAAATTAGACACAACGTAAATTCTAAATTAATTTTAACTCAGACTCAAAACATATTTATTTGCTCAAAATCTCAACGAAAACTCCAGCACGGCTCACAGTCCTTTGTTATGGAAACAAAAGCTTTTTTTCAAGTGAAAAGAAACATTTTCTGAAGTTCCGCTATTGTTTGTCATGTGCTATTCAATTGTAGCAACAAGTTAGAGTTAGCAGCGCCAAAACAATAATGTGAGCCCAATAACAAGGCAATGATTGCCACTACATGACTCGGCAATAATTCAATTGCTACATTAGTTGTTGAACTCAACCACTGCTGAGAGTTGTGGTATTTTATCCAATTCGTACGAAATAATTGCAAGGAATAAAAGTTGTGAACGTTGAAAAACATTGCTCAAACATTCTACTACTCCATCATCAAAAACAAATCAATAATCAATCAAAACCAAAACTGTTAATTGGTATTGTCAGTCAAAAATATTAATGAACAATAGACGATGTTTTTGTAACGGATTTTATTTTGTGTTTTTGTTGTTTTTTCATACAACCCTGAGAGTTGTCAGTACAGGTTTTGCAATCCCGATGGCATTAGTAGGATCTACAGCTTTATTTAACGTTGGATTCTTCTTCCTTTTCTATTTAAGACGATTATTATAGAGAGGTGTTTTCCTTTTAAAGAACAAGAAAAAATGTCCATACTGTCTTCAATGCCTTAAGAAAATAAGATTAAAAGATAACAAAATAGAGTTACTCGTAACAAGGTCGGAAGAGAACAAGAGTTGGCCAAGTGAGAACTGATATGAAAAAGAATGATCTAATCAAAAGTTACTTAAAGAAAGGTGTAAATCCGAATGGGATATCCCGGGATTGCTACAATGTAAATGATAATCTGAAGCTTGTGTCTAAAACGGCGTAAATCGTCTTGGAATAAAATCGAGGTCAATGTTGTCTTATGTTTTTTTTTAAAATTTTTTTTAGATGAGTAATATTTTGTTACTTGCCATTTTACACATGAGTTGGATTAATAGTTTTCATCCTTCCCTAAAATTTAAATTAGAAGCAATAGTCACCGTATTTGACAAAATATTGGTACGTCATATTTATACAAGGTTTACACTCGGTTCTCTTGTGCTTAAACGCGTCTGCAGTTTAATCGTATTTAATTAAATTCAACGTTTTAATTACGGTAATTAGGATTCAATTTGTTTTTTTCCCAATTATTTCTGAACGGTAATTTATTTTTACTTGATAATCGTCTTTAATTTTTATATTTTACTAAAAATTTAATGAAGCATATTATGTTAGCAAATATGGTAGCATAATTTTGAGAAATTAACTATTTTGTTTTAGAAACGTGGGCTATATTGTTATTTTCACCAAAACTTACGATTCGAAACATATGGCTAGATGGTGACAAACAAGTTTAATTTAGTTTCTTATAGGCTTTCCTCGAGCGACCGTTTTTATACTTTGATAAAAGGTAATATAATGTGCACTTTGTTTCTAAAGACGGCAAGTGATTGGTTTCTATTTGGTTTTAAAGAAGGATCAGTGAAAAGTTTTTATTTAATTTACACTGTTTATTTTAGAAAGATAAATTAGATTGGTTTAGATTGAAAGGAGAGGTTAAATGTTTAAACGGTCCCAGTACCGCCACAATTGGCCAATTATGAAACTAACCCTTTTAAATCTACAAGGAAAACAAGGATTCCCTAACTATAAAAACACAAAGAAAAAAAACAAAACTGTGTTAAACCCAGTTATGTTAATTACATTCGATGACATAGTTATCATTCTCAGAGATTTACAGCTAAACTAATACAGACTAACGTAAAACATAAAGAAGCGAAGTGCCAAGTATCGCCCCTCCCACTCTTAACCGGCTAATCAGAAAGAGGCACATCTTACCTGAGGAGTGGTGGGCGCTACTTGGCAACTAGACTTAGGTTCATTATAGTCTGTGTTAGTTCATCCGTAAATTTCTGAGGATGATGACTATGTCATTGGGGTATAATAATAAACGTAACTGGGTTTATCACAATTTCAGTTTTTATTTCTGTTTTTATAGTTCAGGGAATTCCTGTTTTACTTATGAGAATATCGCCACAGAGCTCCTCGGACATTTGTTTTAAACTTTAGTTCAGTAGATTATTCCCCTCTATGTGGTCTAGTAGTCCACTCACTACCTTGTCCAAACAGAGTCAATCACAAATTTGGAAGCTAAACACCATGTGTCTCTTCTAGCAAGAGCATCACAATCAGAGATTAACTGGCCTGTGTTTTCTATAGAACTTAATACAAAATTTGTTCATATTTTTGTTAAACGACAAAAGAAATTTGTGTTTTCTGTAACATTTATCCGTTCCTATTTCATATCTGATTTTAACACTAGTTTAAGAACTATGAATATAAAATATAAAATCCTTTATGGACTCCACTTATTGGGAGTACTGGTATGGCAAACCCGAGTAAGAAAAGCTGGATCTACACCTTTATTCACGTAGTCTTGAATTAGATCCCCCTCTTTCCCCTTTCCTACCAGTTCACTCTTGACCTGATTTCTTGTTCTTTTCTAAACTTGATGCTATCTGAATATTCGAGAGCTAGGGGTCTTTATTTTATCTCCTTTAGTTCATCGTTTCTTCTTTTTTTTTTTATCTAAGGCGGTGATAACAGAGATTTTTACACTTACGAAAATTAAATACAACGCTAATGGCGGGAGAAGAATATCAGTTCCTTCTGTCGGCTAATCTTCTCACTTGTATAATCAAACTATTTCCCTCTCGCTCCTCTGTCTGTCTCTCCATATAACAGCCTACACCTTTCAAAATTAGTGATCTGATTTTAATGCGTTTTATTTCCTATAAATCTTATTACACTTATTTTCGTCATATCATTTATTTTATTATTTCTTCTTTTTTGTTAGAAGGATTGACTTTAGAATACGACTAACAAATTATTTACGACACTATCACAAAACTATAACAATAATGTTTATCAATCATGGCGGGTTCATATTGCAATTGATTATTTACACACATATAAAACTTGCATTCACTGCAAATAAAATCATTCCCGTGTATACCCTCGGGATATTGATATTCATTAAATATCATTCCTATGCAAATTGGTGAAATTGGGAATTTATTTCGGTTAAACATAACTGGAAATATCAACAGTTAACTGATATACGTTGTTGAAAAATAATAAGTTTGTGGTTTCCAGTTTATTAACAATAACTTTAATATAAATGTAATTAATAAAGCTATTTTATATTTTATGATTTATATGTTGTTGATATGTATTACTTAAATTCCACGAAATTTAAAAAAAAAATCATTAAATTTTTAATATTTTGTTTTATATCCAATTTTTCATCTTCGACTGTTATTTATTACCTATTTTTACCTTGATTGATGTTTCTTTTTTATTATGTAAGACAGTTATTGTACTATTTATAAATTACTATGTCTTACATTTTAAACGTTTAAACAATATCAGGAGAACATGATTTTTCAACAATTCATATTTTATTAAACAATTAAACTTTAAATTTGATTTTAATCTAATCACAAACACATTTATGTGCTCAACAATATTTCCCTGATGAAAAGATCTACGTCTGACTTCACTCCAGCTTACTTTCCATTGTTATGAAAACAAAAGCGATTGTAAAGTAAAAGGAACATTTTCCGATCCTCAGCCATTTATTGACAATGCAATGGCGACGAATGTACTTCTTGTTATTAGTATTACCCAGTATACGAAGTATAGGGTTAGTTTGGTAAATTAAAAAACTTTCAACCTCCGTGTCTTCACAGATCTTAACTCCGTTTCGTTGTTATCTCTGTCGTTATTATTGCTGTCGTTGTTATCTTGTCGTTGTCGTTGTTATCTTGTCTTTGTCGTTGTTATCTTGTCATTGCCGTTGTTATCTTGTCTTTGTCGTTGTTATCTTGTCGTTGTCGTTGTTATCTTGTCGTTGTCGTTTTTATCTCTGTCGTTATTATTGCTGTCGTTGTTATCTTGTCGTTGTCGTTGTTATCTTGTCGTTGTTATTGTTAGCATTGTCTATGTCGTTGTTATCTTGTCGTTGTCGTTGTTATTGTTGTCGTTGTTATCTCTGTCGTCATTATTGCTGTCGTTGTCGTTTTTATCTCTGTCGTCGTTATTTCTGTCGTTGTTATTGTTAACATTGTCTTTGTCGTTGTTATCTTGTCGTTCTCGTTGTTATTACTGCCGTTCTCGTTGTCGTCTACTACGCGTCTACCAAACCATGTTAAAATATTCATAGTTCTAGGCTTTTTGGACCTAGAGATATGCTTTAGGGGTAAAATACACCCTTGGAGTGGAATGTTATCATAACCCTTTCATACTACGCTACTACAATCCTACCCTAAACCATGTAAAAATATTCATAGCTCTAGTCTTCTTGGATCCAAATATTTCGAGAGCAGCCAGTGGGTTTTGAGTTAAAATTTATAAGATTTATTCTGACTCTACTAATTACCTTAACGTTTTACATGCCGGCTATAACATTTTATAACGTTATATCCAGCAACAACGTGCTGGATATATGATAGGGTTTTCATATTTTAGAGTAGGTATAAAGTATAATATAGTCATTGTTAAATTATGTCACTTTATTGGAACTCCCAATAAAAAAAAACTATTAGATTATTAGAAAAACGTAGATTATTTGTATACGGTATATTTAGGTATTGGAGATAAATTTCTTGTTTGGGGAGCTCATTGCTTTGATATAATTTATTTAACATAAAGTAATAACAATTTGTTGTTGGCAATGTTTTTAGTAAGGTCTAACTATGAGATGTCTGCAGAAGGGTAGTAGTAGGCTAACAACTGGCTCCGCCAACTTAGCTGCCTCTTACTATATGCGTTTAAAACACTAACAGGAATCATATTATTATAATTTTGTTTTTAATAAATGTCCTGCTAGGACTAAACCTAAGCATACTGAATCGTACTTATAAACAATTTAGTAGCAAAACACTAACCTTTCATGTTTACCTAATTGAATTAACAACAAGCAACACTCCCGTTGTCTTTATAGCTAATTAATTCCCTTTGTTTCTTAAATTACCTTTCACTATTGCCTTCGCTCTGCTCGTGGTAATAATGTATTTACATATATGTACTGTTGAAGGAGTTTTGTGATGGATTGAAAGAATCTAATATAATCGATATATCCATTTTGAGCTGTCGAGAATTAAATCAAATGTATTTGTAATGATGTCTATCTCTGTGTGCAGTTCTTTACAACTCAAAATCCTAAGCAGATTTTATTCAATTTTGGTATGTGGACATATTGTAGCATATCTCGGAACCATTTTACATTTTTTGATGACTCAAATTTTGTCGATAGGAGTCATAAAATACAAAACAAAACAAAAAATTACTAATTTCTTGACTCTGATAATGTTTATCAAATTTTCTTCAAATGTGGCCCATAAATACGTAAACAAAATAAATAGGTTAGGTTCGGTTAGGTTAGGTTAGGTTAGGTTAGGTTAGGTTAGGTTAGGTTAGGTTAGGTTAGGTTAGGTTAGGTTAGGTTAGGTTAGGTTAGGTTAGGTTAGGTTAGGTTAGGTTAGGTTAGGTTAGATTAGGTTAGGTTAGGTTAGGTTAGGTTAGGTTAGGTTAGTTTAGGTTAGGTTAGATTAGGTTAGGTTAGGTTAGGTTAGGTTAGGTTAGGTAGGTTTGGTTAGGTTAGGTTAGGTTAGGTTAGGTTAGGTTAGGTTAGGTTAGATTAGGTTAGGTTAGGTTAGGTTAGGTTAGGTTAGGTTAGATTAGGTTAGGTTAGGTTAGGTTAGGTTAGGTTAGGTTAGGTTAGGTTAGGTTAGATTAGGTTAGGTTAGGTTAGGTTAGGTTAGGTTAGGTTAGGTTAGGTTAGGTTAGATTAGGTTAGGTTAGGTTAGGTTAGGTTAGGTTAGGTTAGGTTAGGTTAGGTTAGGTTAGGTTAGGTTAGATTAGGTTTGGTTAGATTAGGTTAGGTTAGGTTAGGCTAGGTTAGGTTAGGTTAGGTTAGGTTAGGTTAGGTTAGGTTAGGTTAGGGTGTATAATATATTCAATGGTTCAACATACGGGTTCTTGCGATATCTGTAAAAAAAAAATCTCTACATCGTCTCTACTGTTTAGATGACATTTTACTGAAATGAGAAAATTATTGACTGAAACCCGTGTGGAAAATAGCATCCATGCTTTATTTCCCCTTTTTGATTAACAAATACCGAACTGACGAGGAATATCTTTGGATTTGTTGACTGTGAGAAAGTTTGTGCGATTTTGTTCTCCGTTTATTAGAGTTTTCCGATACGAAAAGACACGACGTTAGATGTCAACGTTTTAAACGTGACCCACAACGGGGAACATAAGGAACTCAAGCATTAGCATTTTTATTGCTGCATCTATATATAGGCCATATATACCATACGTGTGTCTCTCAATTGTTCCTCCAACAACTTGACTTTACGTCCATTTATGTTAGAAACAAAACATTTTGGGAAATTTTATTTTTAATTTGGAACTTACAAATACAAGGGGGCAGAATGAAAGGCCTCATCAAGAAGATACAAAAATTGAAAATTGGAAATAAATATCAAGAATTTTTTTTTTTATTTTTATTTTTTTTAAAAAAAATTTATTTATTAATAATTACAACTAAGTTTGCCTTATCAAGTAATTAACATTTCATATTAAAGAAAGCAGTGTTTGGAACACCATCCACTGATGGAGTCCTATATTTTACACACAAAGTTCATGCGGTTACTTATTTACACAATCTCGTTCACCAAATCCAGAGGTTTAGTTCGTTTCAGACGCCTCACATCTTCTGTGTTGTTGATTACACGGAGCATTTCAGGGTTCTCGTGTTTTTGCAGTCTATTCTTATGCATGATTGCATATCTCTTAATTTCTTCTGAGACAGTACTCATCCCGAGATCACGATGGAGATCATCATTTCGCACGAACCATGGCGCGTTAACCATACTCCTCATAGCCTTATTTTGGAATGTTTGAATACCTTTAACATTTTTTTTTTGGTACAGCCCCACACCCAAAATGGAGGTGGTTTATAACTTTTTAATTCACTAAAAAGGGTTTAATTCGACTAAACGTTTAGAGTGATCGTGCGAATATTGAATAAACTATAACATTTTTATTTTGATATTTTGTAACAATAAGCATGTGTAAATACATTTTTCATATCCTTTAAGTAAAATGACAAAAGATACAAAAAACATTGCTCAAACTTTCTCAATCTGAACAACCAAATAAAAAATCCAAAATGAATAGTCACTGAAACGTTAAACGGTAATTATCAAACAAAAAGTTATTATTTGGTCGCTGTCGTAAAACAACATCTAAAGTTGTTTTGCTTGTCTCATAAATCCGTCCTCAGTAAATTCCATTGCATTATAATCAAGATTCTTTTGTTTTTTTTTCACAGTTAATATTCTAGAGCAGTAACATATTTTTTATTTCCGATTTCGCCTACAAGTTTGAATCAATAATCTTATAATGTGAAATTATTATATAATTACATCTTAGAAGTTCTTCCATCTTAGAGAGATATTTTAGTACTGGATTTGTCCATTAAGAACTTGTCTATTATATAAAATGGAAATTTTTAAACTGAAGATGAATAAATACTGAACTGAAAATGAAATAGAAAATAGTATTTACAAACGAAGCTGAATATATATAGAACAGTCTTTAACAGGTAAATCCAGGTACTAACGTTGATCTTGATGATGAAGCAACTCCGAAACGCGTTGGGAAATTTAAACAATAAGACAAAGCTAAGATTAGCAGAAGATTGTACTCAAAATGGAATAAAAATGCTGTAAAGGTTTATAAAACCCTGTTGTAATAATACAGTTTATTAAAATAGCCACTAGGTAGTTGTAGACAGTAGAAAGAACTCTTCAGACTGAAGAGTCCAGAGAACACCCTTACAACTCTTCCATTCTTCTGCTAATTGGAAACTATTTATTGTTCGTGCTGTCGTCTGTAACCCTGAGAAAACACTTTATTTTTTTTCAACTTTACAAAATATATTTAAACTTTAATAATGTCTATTATTTATATAAGTATGGGTCCTCAGGGGCACAATATAGTGAGTAAGGACTTGGTAACCAAAAGGTACCTACTTTTTTGAAGTAGTCTTGGGTTAGATTTCTCTCTTTCGGGTTTTCTATCAGGTTTTTCTTGACCAACTCTTGTTATCTTCAGAACCTGACTCTATTAGAGTATTAGATAGCTAGGGGGTCTTTTTTTGTGGTGATTTCTTCCTTTTTTATAAGATTGATGGTGATCGAAAAGTGTCTTGCTTGTGCCGATGCCTGTTCACTTAATATCGAGACTCGATCCTGAACATGCAGAGTAATGATTTATACGTTAGTAACAAATTGTTAAAAATTGAGATCTACTCCACCGATTATGAAAACCTTTCAAACTTCAATTACTGTTAAAATCGTACACCAAATCTGTCACTAACATAATTTTGAAATCGCGAAAATGATTAATTAAATGCGAAAAAAATCGATTTAAAATTTTTTTTTCTAATTCATAAGAGCAAAAAAATAACTCTGAAACTACTGTGCTGATTTCAAAAAAAAAATATCAGTGCCAAATCATGTGTTAACTTTGACAGGGACAAAATGTATGTTGCTAAAAACTTTAAGAAAATAAGTAAAGTATCTGAAATAATCTAATTCATGTATTTCCCGTGAACAGAATTATTGTTATAACGAAGCCACTTCCGTAGTAATTTTGATCAAACATAGGGTAATCATATACAGTACATAAAATCATATGAAAATCGGATAACCGGTTTTTGAGTTAGAAGGTTAAAAACTGACAGACAGACATTTCGCCTTGAACTCAAAACAAACTTCTTAAGTACAAAGTGTTTTTTTTTTATTTAAAAAAATGTTTTTTATGTTAAATTCAAAAATATATACAAACAGCTTTTTCCTTTGTATATTTTCAATAGAATACTTTACAATATTCAATAACCCCTTACACATGTGGGAAATTTAAAAGTATAGAAGATTGATTTAAGACTTATTTCCACAAGAGAACATTTCAAAGCCTCTCTTCAACCACAGATACTCACATGTTCACAAAGGGTAAGAGATTGAACGCCTGGAATAAATCTGTTGCGGAAGAAAAACGTGTTTCTCTCAGTTTATATTCTCACGTTTAGCGGCGAGTCATAAAGTTTGATATCGGATAAAGTTTTACATCGGGTTTAAAGAAAAACGTGTTTCCCTTAGTTTATATTTTCACGTTTAGTGGCGAGTCATGAAGTTTTACATCGGTTTTAAAGAAAAACGTGTTTTCCTCAGTTTATATTCTCACGTTTAGTGGCGAGTCATGAAGTTTTACATCGGATTTAAAGAAAAACGTGTTTGTCTCAGTTTATATTCTCACGTTTAGCGGCGAGTCATGAAGTTTTACATCGGATTTAAAGAAAAACGTGTTTCCCTCAGTTTATATTCTCACGTTTAGCGGCGAGTCATAAAGTTTTATATCGGATAAAGTTTTACATCGGATTTAAAGAAAAACGTGTTTCCCTCAGTTGATATTCTAACGTTTAGTGGCGAGTAATGAAGTTTTACATCGGGTTTAAAGAAAAACTTGTTTCCCTCAGTTTATATTCTAACGTTTAGTGGCGAGTCATGAAGTTTTACATCGGATTTCAAGATAAACGCGTTTCCCTCAGTTTATATTCTCACGTTTAGTGGCGAGTTATAAAGTTTTACATCGGTTTTAAAGAAAAACGTGTTTCCCTCAGTTTATATTTTCACGTTTAGTGGCGAGTCATGAAGTTTTACATCGGATTTCAAGATAAACGCGTTTCCCTCAGTTTATATTCTCACGTTTAGTGGCGAGTCATGAAGTTTTACATCTGATTTAAAGATAAACGTGTTTCCCTCAGTTTATATTCTCACGTTTAGTGGCGAGTCATGAAGTTTTACATCGGTTTTAAAGAAAAACGTGTTTACCTCAGTTTATGTTCTCACGTTTAGTGGCGAGTCATGAAGTTTTACATCGGATTTAAAGAAAAACGCGTTTCCCTCAGTTTATATTCTCACGTTTAGTGGCGAGTCATGAAGTTTTACATCGGATTTAAAGAAAAACGTGTTTCCCTCAGTTTATATTCTCACGTTTAGCGGCGAGTCATAAAGTTTTATATCGGATAAAGCTTGTAATAGAGAGATTGGTGAACACCAATATTACAACATTTATTATAAATTTATTATATATAATTTATTAAAAATATAATTAATTTGAAACACCAACTTAAATACCGAAACAGGATGTGAGACAACACGCGCAAGGCATCTCGAATTTCACCTAACAGAAGCAGAGGCAGTGAACTTTACAAATAGCAAATTAAGCATTGAACAAGTGTTCTACGTGTGAAAGATTGCAAATTAGGAAAATCAATGAGAACGACAAAAATTCAAAATTAACCAATGAGAAAGAAACACGAGGGATTCAAAAAAAGAAGAGGGGAGAACAACGCGTGAAAAATAGGTAGTAAAAAATAAATCTTCAGAGGGGGAACAAGTAAAGAAATTCAATAAGAAACTCAATCCGTATTTAACCTGCTATAATAAAATAACAAAATAATATCAACTAAATCTACACCAGTGAAGTGTTGTGAAAATTTGAAATAAATAAAATCAAAATAAAGTGTTTAGTGAAAGTGTGAAGAAAGGGTGGAGTGTAAAGTAAGTAATCTTAAACTTTTATTAAAGTAAATCAGATCTCAATTGGTTAATACAATATTATCAAACGAAGTCATATACTGGGTTTTATTTCATTACTTTATAAGGTTAAAATATAAACTCATTAAAACGAATAAGGGAATAGGGACAATTTTGTACAATTTAAGTAAATAAATAATGATAATGATAATATTGTACATTTGTTAAGGCTTTATTTAGATGTAATATTATGGTGATAGAAATTTGTTATTGGCAGTCTAGAAAATGTTCAATAAATTTGTTAAGTTAATTTGTTCAATGAATTTTAATTAATTCGAGGAATGGCCAACTCGAATCTAAAAGTTTAATGTTTTTATAGAGATTTCATGTGAAAGGGTATTCATGAACATTTTCGATTTTATTAAACTTGTTCTAAATCAAAATCTGTATTTTTTTCCTATCCAGTTTCATTTTTTTAGAGTCAGCCCACAGCCAAGCGAAATTTGAATCAATAGTAGAGTCTAAGGAGAAACCCCCAGCAACTTATAAAATTGTCTTACATGGTGAAAGCACCTGATTTAATAAAGTTGACTCACACGATTAAATTCAACCAAACAAATAAATCAATCATACAAAATAATCTAACAATAATCTAACAAGCTTTACATCGGATTTAAAGAAAAACGTGTTTCCCTCAGTTGATATTCTAACGTTTAGTGGCGAGTAATGAAGTTTTACATCGGGTTTAAAGAAAAACTTGTTTCCCTCAGTTTATATTCTAACGTTTAGTGGCGAGTCATGAAGTTTTACATCGGATTTCAAGATAAACGCGTTTCCCTCAGTTTATATTCTCACGTTTAGTGGCGAGTTATAAAGTTTTACATCGGTTTTAAAGAAAAACGTGTTTCCCTCAGTTTATATTTTCACGTTTAGTGGCGAGTCATGAAGTTTTACATCGGATTTCAAGATAAACGCGTTTCCCTCAGTTTATATTCTCACGTTTAGTGGCGAGTTATAAAGTTTTACATCGGTTTTAAAGAAAAACGTGTTTCCCTCAGTTTATATTCTCACGTTTAGTGGCGAGTTATAAAGTTTTACATCGGTTTTAAAGAAAAACGTGTTTCCCTCAGTTTATATTTTCACGTTTAGTGGCGAGTTATAAAGTTTTACATCGGTTTTAAAGAAAAACGTGTTTCCCTCAGTTTATATTCTCACGTTTAGTGGCGAGTTATAAAGTTTTACATCGGTTTTAAAGAAAAACGTGTTTCCCTCAGTTTATATTTTCACGTTTAGTGGCGAGTCATGAAGTTTTACATCGGATTTCAAGATAAACGTGTTTCCCTCAGTTTATATTTTCACGTTTAGTGGCGAGTCATGAAGTTTTACATCGGATTTCAAGATAAACGCGTTTCCCTCAGTTTATATTCTCACGTTTAGTGGCGAGTCATGAAGTTTTACATCTGATTTAAAGATAAACGTGTTTCCCTCAAATTATATTCTCACGTTTAGTGGCGAGTCATGAAGTTTTACATCTGATTTAAAGATAAACGTGTTTCCCTCAAATTATATTATCATGTTTAGTGGTGATTCATGAAGTTTTACATCTGATTTAAAGATAAACGTGTTTCCCTCAAATTATATTATCATGTTTAGTGGTGAGTCATGAAGTTTTACATCGGATTTAAAGAAAATGTGTTTCCCTCAAATTATATTCTCACGTTTAGTGGCGAGTCATGAAGTTTTACATCGGATTTAAAGATCTCTAAATAGAACAAGTCATTTTTAATGATTTCGTCTGTAGAATGCGTGAAAAATGTAACAAGAATATGTTTTCGAATATAATTTATTATCAGATGTTATTTATACATCGAAATTATTCTTACTTAATATAGCCTACATATACGTTGTATAGAGAAAGATATATAGAATCTCAGTATCGGTTTGAGGTATCTCGAGTAGTAAATTTTTATTTTTTTTACGTGAGTACGTCTTTAAATTTGCTCCTGTACTGGGGGCATACACAACACCCCCAACTAACAGGGGGATATATAACAAAATCGAGTTATACTGTTTTGCGTTGCGACTTTAAAACTATGGTTTACATAAAAAATCAAATTTTACTACATGATAGGTTCAATATAAATGTTTCACCTAGTGGGAATTGTATTACTACATACAAGTTTACCAAAACCACTTTCAAAGAATTTTTCCCCCGTTAATGTCAGTGGATCAAGGATGTTGAACATTTGGATGCACATATGTGTTCTTTGCGTTATGTCTACATGACTAGTAATGATTTTATGTTAAGACTCTAATAAATAAATTATAAATACATTGTAAACTATAAACTAAGTATCGTTGGACACTTCGTAGATATTCAGGGTGGTCAAAACACAATGTAAATTCTGCTTATACTTACAGTAGATTTTAGCTAGTTTTTCTTGATCTTCATTGTTATTTTAGTTGTAATCCTACATTTTAATTTACACTACCTAGACTATTGCAAATCTAATTTATAACGTCGTGCATAAATGGTAAATAACTACCTCCCCAAATTACTCGACATTCCCTCCATTGTCCTACTGTTTACTCTTACCTAACCTAACCAAAGCAAACCAAACCAAACCTAGCTGAATTCAATTTGTACTGTGGTGCATAAATAGTAAATAAAAATAAATTTCCTCCCAACATTGCACAAAATTAAAATTTGTCTATCTCTAAATACCTTAATGAATTGGGTTCCTTATGCAAATCCCTGTTTATCATAATGTTTTATACTTCCACACCAGATAGTTAGGAATTTTTGAATACTTGACACTTGGAATATTTTGGTGGCTTTTGGGATTTTCTTTAGTTTCCATTGTTGCCTCGTATTAAAAAAAACCACATAACTAAGTAGCGCAAACACTAATATAAGACTTAGTTAAGTATTTTGTGGAACAGATAAAAACTAAGCTCAAAATTTCAGTAAATTTGAGCAACTTTTTATTTGTTCAAAAAAATATTCATTTCAATTGTAGTCCTGCCTTGGTTAAATCCTTTCCGAAACTATGCCTAATTAAATTTTGAAAATTATGTAACAATGGGAAGTACGGAAAGTCGCCTCTCAAAAACGACCAAACATAGAATTTTCGAAATTTATCAAAAGAAAATCAATAATAAAAAATTCCTAATATTTTGTGTAAAATCACTATAAAAATGGGTTTAATAAGGAATTTTACAGTTCAAATTGTATTAACAAATAACGAAGACTCAACGTTTAAAGTTTTTGATGGGAAATAGATTACGAGATAACGTAATCCACGTAACCCACGATAACATCATCATTTTGTACATTCAGGATCAACTTTCGCTATTAATTAAACAGGCAGGATACAAGCAGTGATGAACCCTTAAGGTACTTCACAGATTTATAAGTATACATACATATTTTTGATCCTTCTTGTTTAAATACAAAATATCTTTCGGACATCATCAACCTTATAAAGATCATAAAAAAAGACTCATATAATTCGAGTAATCTATAAGAATAAAGGTCGGAAAAGAACAAGAGTTGATCAAGATAAACCTATTAGGAAAGGTGAAAAAGAGAGATCTAACCTAAGATTATATAAAAAAAGAACTAGATCCAGCTCTGTCCTCGGTATTGCTAACTTATATTCACTAGTAAGCCCTTGAGTGTCATATTTATATAAAGAATTTACTGAAATAAAAAAGAAACAACACTTATCAAGTTTAAATACATTTCGTAAAGTTGAAAGTGTTTTGACAGAGTTACAGGCGTCAAAAAGAACAAACAAATAGTTTCCAATTAGCAGAAGAATGGAAGAGTTGTAAGGAGTGTCCTCTGGACTCTTCAGTCTTCAGGAATTGAAGATTTTTTGCTACTGTTTAGAAATACAGAGTGACTATTTTAATGAACTGTATTGTTATAACAGGGTTTTAAAAACCTTTACAATTTGTGTATTCCAGTTGTATAATTGTGAATAAATTTCGTATTATTTTTCTTTTATATCACGATCGCACAATACACTGATTTTCACACAGATATATAAGTTGTATCTATTGAAGAAAATAGACTGTATTTCTCTAAAATAAATACCCTCCCCCTCCACTTCTAAATAACTTTTGAACATTTGAATGTAAAAAACGAGATCACGTGAATGTTTTTTCTTCTGTCGTCAAGGAATAGTATTTGTTGTGGGGAATTTTAGGCCGTAAAAACAAAATGCATATTTTGGTGGAAATTTGTGTAATGTTTCATATCACAGGCAACCCATTAAACAATGAAAACGGGATCTTGCCTTCAAACTAGACAGAAAATGGTGGATGTTCAAATTAAGAAAATAGTATTTGTTATAAAAGGCAATGTGATAATGTGAGGAGGATGTTAGACTAACAGTTACCGATCCTGGTGTACATTACCACAACATGTACGTTGGCGGTATAGCGTACATAATGTTAGCCAAGTAATATTGGCGTAAAGTGACCTTAGTTACTATCAAAGGTTACGACCGACTGGCCTGAATACTGTGCACAGGTCAAATTTACTGTGTAATATCTGTGAGCAAACATTTCATTTAAAAAAATATATAGGACGACATCGACAGTATAATATTTAGTAAAAGTATTTTAGGATTGTTACGTGACGAACTGAACAAGTTGATGGTTCCAACATGGTACTTACCCGGCCCTATCGTAAAACGTAATGCAAAGCAGATCCTTTAAATTTAGTGCCTAATATTGGTCTCTTTGTTTATGGAAATGTTTAAAATGTGTTGGTACATCAATCTACCTTACCCAGTACAGGTAGAAGGGAAGTTTTTTTTTTTTATTCGACATCCATTTTTTTCGCAACACATACTTTTGGAGCGAGTGATAATGTGTCCAAAAACTTGTACTACTTGAGAATATTCTAAGAAATTATAATTTGCTATTTTAATTTAATTTATCCCGCGGTTTCTTTCATGAATTTAATATCTTCTGTATAAAGAGGCAGCAACTTATTTTCCTCCTTTCCTTTTGCTAATTGGAATTCTATTTGTGTCCCTGTTGTAAGCCAAGTCACGCAGTGAAAACATCCCTAATACTCACCCTCCTTGGTGCTTGTCCATTCCAGGATTGCACCCTTAAGCCTCGTGTCGTTTATGTTGGTTATAAAAGAGGTGGTTTATGTTTATATATCTAAGATAAAACTTGAATTGAATGTTGGTCTTTTTCTGTGAACTGGGTTTATTTAAATGTTTTTGATTTATCTCAAGTACAAGTGTTTTAAATGAGAATAACAATTTCTTTTTTATAGTGTAATTGCTCCTCCATTATTGTTATTTTATGTTCTCACATATACGTAGTATGAAGTTAGTTTATTGCTGAAAATCAATCGCGATTTCACTGCAATTACGAGGGTTTTTACGTCCCTCAGTCCGAAACAATGATCAGTCTAGCGTCTGTAGCATATATAGTGCGCTACAGCTTAAACACGAAGAATTTGTTCAAATTTGATATGAGTGTAATTTTGTTCTTAAATTTTTCTATAATTCAAAATTTCGGTGTAACATTTAAAATGTGAATGTAAAAAAAAACTTTTCTAATGATTTTTATCAAATCTATCTACATCACTAATTATCTAAAGTGACAAAATTTACGTTCTTTAGTTGGTGAGAAGTTTACAGTGGCATTTAATTGATCAAGGACTCAAATCTCACAGAAAAAACAAAGTTTGTTTTGACAGATTGTTTGTTCAACCTGGGGTATCGGCGTGGGATGGCCCACTAAAACAAACGGTGGTTCGCTTTAATGAAAGTTGACGGGTTGGAGACAGCACAGGAAACGATTAATTTCAAGTTTTAATATTGTATAAATATTTATTAAAAAGCAAGCAACAGAATAGAATTATTAAGGATTTTGTCTTAACAATATCTAAAGCAAACCATTTACCTTTCACAGGCTCACTATCTTGAGCGCAGACGCGACAACCAGAGTTATTCTAACTCGGTATGTAGGTTTTTCTATGCAATTTTGGGTTAGATCCCTTTCCATCATCATTCCTACTAGTCTCTCTTGACCAATTCTAAAATTCTGAAGATATTAGAGTGTGATTATTGATTGCCTTACTAGACTGGATGTATTTATATTTAACTAATTTTTGTACTTACTGCTCACAGTCCGTTTTTCTTTCTTTTATTTATTTATTTTATTTTTTTATTTATTTTTTTAGGTTTGATAATGCCTGAACAATAGGCGAAACGACGTAACCAATAAAAAATAAAAGAAAGAAAAACGGACTGTGAGCAGTAAGTAAAAAAATTAGTTAAATATATTAGAGTATTTGAAGGCTAGCTTTTTTATGAGACGAGATGTTGCTTTACGTTTATGTAACAGCAAAAATAATAATTTTAAAAATATTACATATAAGACTCTCTAAACTCACAATGTAAAGAGTAAAGAATGTAAATAAAGATAAACCAAACAGAGAGAGGCGTAGAGACCACGAAGAAGCAGTAAAGAGAAAGAAACTGGTTTAAGTAAGATAAACAGTCCGACAGAAGATGATGTAATAACAGAGAAAAATTGAATAGAATTAAATGGAACACATGTTTGTTTACGAGCGTCTCTTTCCACAAAGTGTTTTCTTCTACTTAACTCTAGATAACAGTGGGAAATAGACAGAATAAGAAGACGAGGAAATGTAGAGAAAAAATAAGTTAGATAAAAAACAACTTGATAGATGCCATCGTCGTTCTTACTCAGACATATTATATAATATAATTAGAAGCAGAAACTTCAAACGTAATGCCTAAGTTGATTTTTGAGCCTCGCATGACAAACAGGAAGGGGTATTTTTTTAGATACCAACGGTTTCTGTTTTCGTTTTCCTTCCATGTTTACATATAATACGCCCCCCCTATCCTCCCCTCCAACCAACTAGAAAAAGAGGGGGAAAACCAAAGTTACAGATGTTGTCGAAATGAGAATATTAAAATTAACTTCACACGTGTAGGCCTATGTAGCAGAGAATATTAAGTGATGGATAAATAAACAGATCTAGAAGATTTCACGGACATATCTACCATGAAATCCCACCGTTTTGTTATTTCCGTTGTGCCAATTAGTCGTAGATATGATGTCTGTCTGTCGGAGTAATGTTCTAAAACGGAAACAAATAATTTGTTTTAGATGAAGTTAGGTATACTTTGAAGGTATAATAATTTTATCCAGATGAACTCGTAGAAAAAGTAATTGCAAATATTATTACCCTAAATAAGTAGGAAAATATATGGTATTCGTAGTTTTTATGTCATTATTACAGAGTTTTTCTAACATCATATATCGATTTTTTTCTTGTTGTGTAAATACCTCTCGGTCATCATCATATTGTAAAAAATGAAAGAAAATCATATAAAATAATGAGACCTAGGTATTGAACACTTTAATACCATCAGGATCAGAAGATATCGGGAGTTGTTCAGGAGAGACCTAATAGGAAAGGTTAGGTTAGGTTAGGTTAGGTTAGGTTAGGTTAGGTTAGGTTAGGTTAGGTTAGGTTAGGTTAGGTTAGGTTAGGTTAGGTTAGGTTAGGTTAGGTTAGGTTAGGTTAGGTTAGGTTAGGTTAGGTTAGGTTAGGTTAGGTTAGGTTAGGTTAGGTAGGTTAGGTTAGGTTAGGTTAGGTTAGGTTAGGTTAGGTTAGGTTAGGTAGGTTAGGTTAGGTTAGGTTAGGTTAGGTTAGGTTAGGTTAGGTTAGGTTAGGTTAGCTTAGGTTAGGTTATGTTAGGTTAGGTTAGGTTAGGTTAGGTTAGGTTAGGTTAGAGGGATGTAACCCAAAACTACAAGAAAAATGTATCAAGCTAGGTATCCTCGGGATTGCCAAGAGCGTACTCACTATAGTAACTCTCTGAGGGGATACTTACATAAAGAAACAATTACTTTATTCAAGTTTAAGTACATTTTGTTCTAAAAGCTAATTGTCAGAGGTACAGACGAAAACAAGGACAAAAATACTTTCCAATTAGCAGTAGAACAGAGAGAGATGGAAAAGGTGTCCTCTGGACTCTTCAGTCTTTAGGTGTTGAAGAGTTCTAGAACTATCAAGTGACTATTTTAATAAACTGTATTGTTATAACTGGGTTTTACAAAGTTTGTATTCCAGTTGTATAATACATTGTGTACCAACCTTGTATGAACGGTCTTTATATTCAAGGATTGCACAATGGACGTATTCACACAAAGACGCATTTGTTGTATGTCTCTTAAGGAAAATAAACTGTGTGTTCTTAAAGTGTAACACCTTCACTTTTAAATAAGTTTTGAAAAATGGAATTTAGAAAATGAGATCAAGGGAATTATTTATTTTCTAAATTTTGTTTGAGATCAAAACTATTTTTTTTTTGATTGATCTAAGAATTCATGTTCTCAATAAACCTAAAAAATTGATTTTCAACACACCATTCGTCCGTCGTCGTTGTCGTCACCTGTACGTAAGCACGATAGCGGTCACGCAGAACCCTTAAATTCAAACAATCTGATGGATATGTAGAACTGTTTTCCTCATACTGCTTCAAAAACAGCCTTTTTCAATACATGTATTGAGATTATAAAGTTGTTCTTTTTAGTTTTATAACCTAAGAACATCAGCTGAGATCGAGGTCATCAGCTGTTACTTCGTTTATACGAATTAATTAACGATTGTAAAGCAACAATAAAACACAACCGATACTCTCGATTGTAAATAACCGTTAAAACAGCTGTTACCATCGATTTGAAGGTGAATAGGTTACTGTATAACATTTTAACTTTAATGTAATAGCAGATATTTCTTTTTGGTTCTCCATATTCAAGGATAAAATAAAGCAAAAGCTTAAAGTTTCAAATATTTTAATAATATAAATGAGCTACAATTGTTTCGCCTTGCGGCATCAACCGATGTAGCTCATTTATATTATTAAAATATTTGAAACTTTAAGCTTTTGCTTTATTTTATCCTTGTATAGTTTTTTTATACATTTGTATACATTTTAGTTCCTGTGAAATTGTTTTCTTATATTATTTGCAGTATACGAAAAATATAGTTTTACACTTGGACCAAAAGAAGCTTTTCGATCCTCGCTCATTTTCAGTTACACTTGAGCTTGTATCGAAAAGCTTCGCTTTTGGTCTTAGTGATGAAATATACTATTTTTTTTATATCACGTGTGTTATTTAACTTATATTAGACCAAATTTAAAGAAGTCTCAATGCTCCCAGGAAGCTCTTACTCGCCAAGTCCGACTGGTGATCTTCAAGAATTCCTCCAGTACCTTCATTTGATCAATCTTGGCCCATGACCACGTTTCCTATCACACAAGGGTTTATATATCATTGTAGCATCAATGATGTCTTCCTTGCTTGGAAATTATTTCGTCAGGTTTAATAAAATTGTTATCTTTCTGAT
The DNA here is from genome assembly GCA_963513935.1 of Aphrophora alni. Taxonomy (NCBI): domain Eukaryota; kingdom Metazoa; phylum Arthropoda; class Insecta; order Hemiptera; family Aphrophoridae; genus Aphrophora; species Aphrophora alni. Next base: position 39,167,828 of record OY740777.1, read on the forward strand.
TTCTTAAAAAAAAATTGCATTCTATTTCTAACTAAAACTATCCTAATTCTTACAACCAACCATGACTGCCTCGTAAATACTGTAACTGGGGATATAATAGTAAAGAACATATATATCTCCCGTAAACAAAAACAATGTTTTTTGAGTGTCGATATTTTGTCTGTCGTCTAACATTTGTCATATGTTCAGTGTTATACACCCTAAACGAAAGTTGCATAAAACATAAGAGGATAATAATAACGTAAAGTAAATATCCCTAACATTTGAATACTCTAACAGCGCCAGGGTTGGAAAAGAGCAACTGTTGATCAATAGAGCCCTAATAGGTAAAAGAAAATCAGGAATCTATGCCACGACTGCATAGAAAAAAGTACAGATCCAGTTAGGTCCTCTTGGATTTGCCTAAACCGTACACTCTGTATTGAAGCCAGGGTTACAGTGAGTACGTAGAGTAAGGTGATATGATACCAAATTGCTGCCAAGGATGAGAACGTTGCACATTTCGTACCATCTCTGAAATCACAAAGGATAAAATTTCTATATTAAAAAGGTACGATTTATACTATCGATTGAAGATTTTTTGATACTTTCATATTGCGTGAAACATAAATAGAATATTGTAAACTATCGTGTATACAATTTATTAATACCAATGACTACATAAATACTATAAGACACGACATAGGATAGGGAAATAGTCTACGCTTTACGGGTGCAAGTTTGACACACAGCTATCAGATAGCGCTAGCAGCAGTTGCTTGACTGTACGCATCCCACTTGATTGAGACTGTACAACTGTTGACCTCTCTCTCACAAACATTCTCACTTACTTCCGTCAGCATAGTCAGTGTTGTCAGTTCGTGCGCTGAGATAAGCGATTCTCGACCTTCCCTCGCATCTCTGGTCCCATATGTGGCATCAGTGCGTTTTCTTTTACCCGCCTGAAACATTGTTTGACCGTAGAGCCACCTAGCGCCAGTCACATCAACTTCAGATTCTCTAGCAGCACACCCTAGCGGGTATTGGTCAACTCAAGAATAAGTGTAGAATATTTAACATGGCCATGTCGTGTCTTATAGTATTTATGTAGTCATTGTTAATACTATTTCTCTTCGTAAATTCCGTAACTGACGATACGCATGGAAAGACCGAAGACATCGTTTAGCTTTACAATATTGTTTCAATTTAAAAATTCAATAAAGAAAATATTAAAAGAACAATGTTTTTGGATAGTACAATAGGTTCAGTAGAGACATTGCTGAATGGCGTTGCGGTACTTCGCTGCGCCTTTCCCTCATTTCTTTTTAATAGATATTCATATCTCTTTTTTATACAGATAAAATATTCATTGCTTCATCGACATCACCCCAGTTTAATTATATGTCACACAATACGTCACTCTGGATCTGACATGTTTAATCCTAATAATGAAAATAATTTGCAGTTCATTTTTTTCTGTCGCGTCTAATAGAGATAAGTTTTTTAAAAAGTACAAAATAAACTGCATAAACTATGTTTCACACTTACAGTAAAAACCAACAAAAAAACTAATTTCAGTTGTTGTTAGTCAACCGATGGAAAATAAACACGGATAAAAAAATTATAGATTTGGTCAAACTCCATTTTTTATATAATTCGCTCCTCAGCTTAGAAATTATCGGGAACTAAAGACGGTAAAGGGTTTTTATTGCCAATTAATACTAATTTACTTTTAAAACTACTTTGACTTTTAATTAAAAATATTTTTACTTGATATTTTGCAAATGGGTTCAGGTTAATAATCTTGAAAATGCATTAAATTTTAAAATAGGAGTATAGCTTAGTTTAAGAAATTATATATTTTATAACAGTCTTGTGCCGATTTATTATTTTTCACCGATAATTCACGAACTGTCTAGTTTGGAAAGGTGGTGACCAATACTTTTTTTGGGGGTTCTTAAAGGCTGCATTTGATCAACTTTTGTTTAAAATCGGTAGAGTCCATTTTGAGAAAACATTTTTTTATGGCATATTGTGGTGAATAGAGTAATTATCACCCTACTATTTAGGTTTCCTATGCTACGTTGGTGTGTTGCCGATTGCATAGCAAGGAAGGTACAAGCTGCGTTATCGTCCAGCAGTAGAGCCGCAGTGTGGTTTTTCCTTGTTTCCCAGGAAACGGACGTCTAGCCTCGCTCAGACGGGTCCGGTGACCCCGAGGAGGTATCGTTAATAAAAAAAACACGCGGAATTCTGGAAATAACGAATTAGTTAGGAAACCAGTAAATGGTTTACTTCAACGTGTCGAGTTGGACCGCCATTTGCTCCTAAATTGTTACCTAAAATATGCTACAGGTTATTTATTGCCAATCCTGGATAGTGACGTAGATTAAAAGGCTCACGTCGAGACAATAAATGAAGGCGACTATTTGATCCAACGATTTAACTTCTGGGTGAGGTTACATATTTAATATTAGAGTAAGCACCCTTATAAATTGTAGTAAAACGAAAATGTTATTAAACCAGTAGATCATACTAATCTCCCTGAAGACTCAATATGTTAGGTTAGGTTAGGCGATGACAGGTTAGGTTCGATTATGTTAAGTAATCACTCTGAGGAATCTATATGTTAGGTTAGGTTAGGCGATGATAGGTAAGGTTATGTTAGGTAATCTCCCTGACGAATCAAAATGTTTGGTTAAGTTAGATTATGGTAAGTTAGGTTAGTTTAGATTTAGTTATGATAGGTTAGGTTAGGTTAGGCGATAACCGGTTAGGTTAGGTTAGGTTTAGTTATGATAGGTTAGGTTAGGTAATCTCCACGAGGGCTCAATATGTTAGCAAGCTACCGACAAAATGTGAGTTATCGAAAAGTAAAATACACGCACCTAACATCTATTTGATTTAAGTTAGAGACCAAACGATTGGACACAGACAACAAATGTTAGAAAGACTTCATTCCAAAAATCACTTTTTTCGATTCAATAAGCGGATATTCCCCCAAAAAACTCGAATTGCATTCTTCGATATATTAAATAATTTTCCCTACATCGTGATTATTTGAAAGAATGCTGGTTTTTGTCCACTTTAATTAAACTCGATGTTTTCATGATTACTAAGGCACTGAAGAAATATTGGCCCGAGCTCTAAGCTTTTTAATTTAATTTCTCCCTCACCGTGTAGATAGAGAAAGTTTTGTAACGGGGGAACATCAGTGGTGAAGTTTCTTTCTATAAATCTGCGTTGTGATTTCACTTGATAAATCTGTTGGAGCACATCTGAATTTAAAGTTTTAATTTTTACCTACTTATTAAACGAAATATAGGGTGGGAAATTCGACCTCTGGTTTTTGAGTGATCTTCACGTTTCAAGGACAAAGTGATTTTGACGTGCCGTCTGTTTTTCGACGTTGTCACTGTTACGTATGAACGATAATGGCACAAAAATAAGATAAGAACGTGAAATTTGGTACTGAGTACTTTTTGTGCATACATAGAATCACCTAACCTATACCCAACCTAATCATTAAAGTTATTTGTTAATGATGGAAGTTCAATTTTATTATTATACATTTTTCGGACATTTGCCATCATTTGTGTGTTAAAAAACAAAACACGACGTTTCGTGAATAAGAATCAATTCCCGTTATCAAGTGAATAAAAACTAAAGAAACATGAAACTAGAAACTAAGCCTATGTAAGAATTAAAATTAAATAAAAATACCACCAACCTTAATATCTAAGCATGCATCTCAGAGCTAAAACTGAGAAGTCAAAAAACACAATCACGGTAACACACAACTAACGTAAAATACGTGTTGTTGTATCAAAGATACAGCAACAAGTGACGTGGTCCAGAGCAAAAATATTTCATCATAATACCCCTACAACTAAAAAACAAGTTGAAATTTTAACTGTTAAATCGCCACAAGGGGTTGTAACCCGCTCTGGGGCTAGGAAGCTTAATACAACTAACAATAGGCCACTCTCCTAATAGTTTGTCACGCCTTCTGGACCACGTCACTTGTTGCTGTATCTTTGATACAACAACACGTATTTGACGTTAGTTATGTGTTACCGTGATTGTGTTTTTTGACTTCTCAGTTTTAGCTCTGAGATATTAAGGTTGGTGGTATTCTTATTTAATTTTACTTCTTACATAGGCTTAGTTTCTAGTTTCATTTGTCTTTAGTTTTTAGACACTTGATAACGGGAATTGATTCTTACTCACGAAACGTCGTGTTTTGATTTTTACCACACAAATGATGGCAAATGTCCGAAAAATGTATAATAATAAAATAGTTCTATCTATTTGAACTGTCCTAATTATTTTGTAAAGTTGCACAAATTTAACTATAAGCTGTGTAAGATTAAAATTTCAAAATATCCGCTCCAGTAATTCTTTTACCTTTGGAAACAATAAAACGTTCAAGAACTAAACTGTTTTTATCTTCTACAGCAGACGTGAACGAGAGAGACAGACATTATCTTACAAATTTATAAAATTTTAGAATTACTTTTACTATTATTGTTATTGCAAACCAATCGTAAGACATCATTTATCGCTTGAGTGAATTTAATTTGCTTCTGCTTTTAACTTGGGAACAATCCTTCAACTCCCCCCAACCCCACTATAAAATGACAGAGTCTTAGTCAGTATTTTTAGTTTAATTAGTGGTATTCACTCGTATAAATCAAATCAAAATATATGGACATTTGTTATAAACACTTTTAAATCATTCCCCATGTTAATTCTTTTCTTTCAATAGATATTTATTTTTTTAGTAAAATGTGAAGTGTATATCTCGAACGCTTGTGCAAAATCTCAAATTAAAAATTATTACAGTTCAGGAGAAAATGGCAATGAAAAGTTCTTAAAAATTGAAAGCTCAATTTTAATCAAGATGTATACACGTATGTAACAAGAAAAGGTAAATGTAAACCAAACGAAGCAAGTCAAAACTATATTTTACTGAGATAAGTTGACAGCTGTTTTATTCTATTAATCTCAAAAGGTTAAAAAAAACTTTTGTTTTACCTCCAGTTTACCTCCAGGATTGTTTCATTTAAAATTAGAGGTATTACAAACATTTTCATAACACTCCAATTTCTAATATGACACTCAGCTCTAAATTTGTTTTTGGAACCCTTTTTTTTGTTATGGGTAAAACTCATTACTTTAAGACTTTTAAAGACTTAGGTATTTTTTCGATATCTCTAATCATTTAAGAATACAGGCTCTTAAATATTTTAAAAGTTCTCATATTTAACCTAATTCCAGAAATGATTTTTCTTATTTTTCAAAGTCAAATGCAGGTGAAATTTAAACTAGAGCTAGAGTAAAAGATGTAATACCACTACTGTTATTTTTATTAGTTCTGTAGGCTAAGGAATAACAGATTTATTGATTGAAAACCAAATATAATTACCTATTACATCCACAGAGATACACAGTTCTTTATTACACCTTTGAATTAAGGATAAATTGTGTAACTAAGCACTGTTAATATATTTGTTTCGGCTATAATAATGTATTTACAATTTCTAATACAACCAGTAATAGTTACAAACTGGTGTAAGTCAGTAAGTGTTCATGATAATTACCAGCATGGGCGTCATCACCAGTTCATTATTGGGGGGGGGGGGGCGGACATTTGCCGGGGGTCTGGGGTATGGACATTTTTAAAAATTAAACTTCTCAAAACATCTTTTTTATGCATTTATTTTAATATTTCGTCAGCAAATGAAGTACACTAAAACAATAAATCTAATTATTATAACTTTAAAGTCACCTAAATAGTACCAAATGTTACTTTTCTTGAGTCATTTTTGTGTATAAATATTTTAGCAATTTTCTTATCGTCTAAATTGTCTAGAATGGACTTGTGGACATAAGACACAGCTACATGGTTCAGTCTCTGCTGAGTCATAGTAGAACGGAGATAGTTTTTCAGAACTTTGTTCTGTCTCAACTTGAAGCTGGTGACACAAGCAAAAGTCTTACTAGGTGATCAACGTAAAGACAAAGCCCGGTGTTTACCTTTTATGGTTTTAAGTAAATCATTCGTTTATAGCAAAAATATTTTTACATCTCAAATATTGGGGGGCGTCCCCCCGCCCCCCTGAGATGACGCCCATGATTACCAGAAAAGTTTATTAAAATGAAGTCAGTACAAAGGCCTCTTCGAAAAATGTCAACATATTTTTCGAAATTGCTTTGCTTTGTAAAGTTTGCAGAACTGTTGTTTTAAGGAATAAAGTATCTGATAATTAATTTATAAAGTCTATTACCAACATTATTTCTATCCAAAAAAAAATACTTATTAATTTCTCATAAACGTTGTCATTTTTAGTAATGTCACGTAAATAAAAAATAACAAAATTTTGCTTTAAAGCTTTAATATTGTCGTACACATTACAATCTATCAAAGATTCAATTTTTAATATGGTTCAACTATTTTAGATTTTTAAAAAAATAGGTCTGATATCGCATTAAAACTTGTACTCTAATAACTCCTATACGGTTACCGATATCGGAAAATACACAAGAATAAAGCAGTCTCAAAATATTTTGTTTTATTTTAAATAACTTAAAAAAATTGAGGTTCTCGTAAAAAAATTTCAAACTGACCGCATATTTGAAAAAAGCTAGGTGATATAAAAAAGTAATTCCTCTAGTTTGAACTAAAAAATTCCTGGGAGTTTATATTTGAAAGTTGTTTCGTAACTTTTGCACTTATCGAATAAAACAGCGGTTGCACTCTACTTCAATCACTCTCTAATATTTCTTCCTTGAAACTGCGCTCAGATTCATATTCATTCATGACAACTACCGAACTGACAATTTTGTTGATTTTAACGCTTATACCTTTTTTACCACCTTCTATTGTTAAGTTTAATTAAATTTTAAGTGAAAAATGTACGACCTAGATTGGGAATTAAACCCAGGATTTATTGTTTTACACGTCAATGCTCTACCAACTGAGCTATCCTTAGTCGCTTCCCAGTATAAGGCGTACACTTCTCACTTGACTTTGCTTTTTGCTCCAATTTTTGAGTTATGAAATTAATTACCTCATTAGAAACGACATTGAAAATAATATTTTACTCAACTTTTAGTCCTTACGTATGCATTTGTTGATTTTAAATTTATTAATTTTAACGCTTATACGTTTTACCAGCTAGTATTGTTAAATTTAATAAAATTTCAAGTGAAAAATATACGACCTAGACTGGGAGAAAATAATATTTTACGCCAACTTTCAGCCCTTACGTATGCAATTGTTGATTTTAAATTTATTAATTTTAACGCTTATACGTTTTACCAGCTAGTATTGTTAAATTAAATAAAATTTCAAGTGAAAAATATACGACCTAGATTGGGAGAATATAATATTTTACTCAACTTTCATCCCTTACGTATGCAATTGTTGATTTTAAATTTATTAATTTTAACGCTTATACGTTTTACCAGCTAGTATTGTTAAATTAAATAAAATTTTAAGTGAAAAATATACGACCTAGATTGGGAGAAAATAATATTTTACTCAACTTTTAGCACTTACGTATGCCTTTGTTGATTTTAAATTTATTAATCTTAACGCTTATACGTTTTACCAGCTAGTATTGTTAAATTAAATAAAATTTCAAGTGAAAATAATATATACGACCTAGATTGGGAGAAAATAATATTTTACTCAACTTTCATCCCTTACGTATGCATTTGTTGATTTTAAATTTATTAATTTTAACGCTTATACGTTTTACCAGCTAGTATTGTTAAATTTAATAAAATTTCAAGTGAAAAATATACGACCTAGACTGAGAGAAAATAATATTTTACGCCAACTTTCAGCCCTTACGTATGCAATTGTTGATTTTAAATATATTAATTTTAACGCTTATACGTTTTACCAGCTAGTATTGTTAAATAAAATAAAATTTCAAGTGAAAAATATACGACCTAGATTGGGATAAAATAATGTTTTACTCAATTTTTGCCCTTACGTATGCATTTGTTGATTTTAAATTTATTAATTTTAACGCTTATACTTTTTACCAGCTAGTATTGTTAAATTAAATAAAATTTCAAGTGAAAAATAATATATACGACCTAGACTGGGAGAAAATAATATTTTACTCAACTTTCATCCCTTACGCATGCAATTGTTGATTTTAAATTTATTACTTTTAACGCTTATACGTTTTACCATCTAGTATTGTTAAATAAAATAAAATTTCAAGTGAAAAATATACGACCTAGACTGGGAATTTAACCCTCAAACCCCTGGCTTTACGCGCCAATGATCTACCAACTGAGCTATCTTTAATCGCTTCGCAGCGAAGGGCGTACACTTCTTACTTCACTTTGCTAGGAAGCGATCAGGGATAGCTCAGTTGGTAGAGCATTGGCACGTAAAGACAGAGGTTCTGAGTTCAATTCCCAGTCTGGGTTGTATATTTTTCACTTACAATGATGTTTAATATGAAAGGTTTGGTTTTATTTTATTTGGTTTTCAGCATGGGCAAGTGAAAAAGTACTTATATGATGTTTCACCTTTCGCCAAAGAATTATCCTAAAATATTAATTCAATAAGCTAAAGTCAACAATTTTTGAACCTAAATCTGCAATTATCGCTTGCATTAGAAGTCAGAAATGCAATAATCTGTAACGTTTTCACCCCATTAAATTTTTTAATGCTCCATTTAGTACCCCACTCTTCTGCATGTATCAAACTTTCGAATTTCTCAATAGCTTTAATAGTTTTATAACTCGCTATTTTACGGGTTATTTTATCGCTTTCTAAAAGTACTATGATGAGAATTAATAAAACAATTTTAGTTATAAATTACGTATGTGTATTATTAATATATTTGATTGTTTACAATTTTAAATATCAAAGCATACCTCCTTTAAAAAATCTATATAACAGGAATATTGATGCTGATGATATAGATATCCTTGCATAATCTATGAATCAATATCATTTTTGTTATGTGTGCTATTTCTAGTTATCGTTTCAATAGATAATTTAATCGATTGTTTAGATTTCACATTTATTTAACTTTTATTGAAATATGTTTTTTATAAAATTGATTTTTACAAATTCAATGATACAATTAGATGCCGAAATATATAAAAGTTTTAAAATCTTCCTTCCAGTTTGTAGATATATATTCTAACATTTCAAAAAATAAAATATAACTTGATTATTTTGATGGTCTAGAGCAACCGGATATCCTTAAATAACTATTTGTTATCTGTGTCTTACCGCCAGCAATCCTTGAATTTTTTCCTCTTTTTCAGTTTATATGTTCATTCAACATATGTTTCATTAAAACATTCAACATAACAAGTATCAAAGTGGCTATATACTATATAGCGCTGGTGCGGACACATTAATGTATAATAAAATATTGTTTCGTTGTGCGTGAGTGTTATGTGGATACTTGTATTTTATGTTGAATGTTTTAATTAAGTGTTTATCACCCGACGATGGACGATAATGTCCGAAACACGTGTTGTGAAATCCGTTATATGAACATATAAACTGGAAAAGAAGAAAATATTCAAGGATTGCTGGCGGTAAGTCGCAGATAACAGATAATTATTTGTTTCCAAAAGAATATAATTCAGAGCTAGCTAAATATCGTAGCGAAAGGCAAAACGACTACTATTTATACAAAACATCCAAAATGGAGTACACGCAAAGTTTTTCTCACCCTTTAAGCCAAAGTGTAATCACTGGAATCTCTCAAAGAACGACTGTCTCTGGTGAGTTGTGACTGGTCTCTCTGTCGCCCACGAAGAACAGCTGGTCTCATAAATCTCCATTGACCTCTTTACTATATCAGTTTAGGATTTTATAGTGTCCTTAACTGTATGCTGGGGATATTGCTTGCGAGTTAGTGATTGTATAACTTTTTTAATTCTTTCGCAACTATTTACTTTCTTTGCATTGTTTTGGGTTTTTGAATTAAAAAAAAATATCCATATAATTTATAATAACTATAATTCCTAACAGGCAGTGTTCTTGTAACAAAATTTGTGCAATGTGGAAAACCCTTACCTCACCCTTCTTCAGTACTATAAATTAGATTTGGTCACTCCATTTAATAATTTCAAAATCCTTAATTTTTGGATTTTTTTAATCTATTTTTAAAAGTGCAATGATGAGAATTAGTAAAATGATTTGAGTTATAAATTTCTACATTTTTAATAAAATCGTTTATTGTTTACTATTTATAATAATGAGATCATATATTTTGAAAATAAAATTATTTATAACAGTGTTGCTAATTATATCCTTGAACGATCTGTGAATCAATGTCATTTTGATTCCGTCTGTACTTGTAACATAGGTTGTCATGTCCAATGTGTGACCAATATTTAGAAACAAATTGAGAGTGTATCCGGTTTACCTCAGCTTGTAAAGTTTTCAGTGATTTTTTGGATTTCATGTCGCTTGGCTTTAAATGTTTTAAGTAGGTGGAATCATTTTTTTTAAATGTTTTATGACATTGATTTATACAGAGATTTGATTACCATATTAATTAGTTAAATTAATCAAATTTTATTTTTAAAGTAGTGTTTAAAATCATGAATACTAAAGTATTATACATACTAAATGAAATATTCATTGTTGATAGCCTTAGAACTACATATATTTTATATACATTATTTACTGTCAAATGTAGTCTGTATTTGTATTTTACCTTTTATGTGGCTACATGTTTCACTGCCACAGGCAGCATCATCAGGCCAGCTATCTCTGTCCACTCAAACACTTATAAATACACAACACTTATTGTAACACATATTTTCATACGTTTTTTGTACACGTCACATAAATAAATAAATTTGTTCAACATTGTTACACTTGAGAGGTACCTCATTATGATGTATTTCCTCTAAGACTGATTTGGAAAGATAAAGGTGCAGCTCTGTTCAATGCTTATCAGATTGTACCTTGTACCATACTAGATTTTCTTATGTCTCCTTGATTTTATGTTGTTGGCAAAATATTAGATCATAAAGGCAATTGGAAGCAAAATTCAATAAAATTTTTTCTGGATTGCTTTTGTGGTGTTTATAAATTTCATATTCTTCGATGACGTTCATGGTGTGACCTTTATTTATTTATTTTATGTATCACTGACATATTATCCTGTATGCTGGTGTAAGAATGTATGTTATCAATTAAATGGCCCGTGAATGCTGAGTTTGTAGTTTCACATAAAAGGTAAAATACAAATACAGACTACATTTGACAGTATATATATATATATATATATATATATATATATATATATAAATGAAATACATAATAACCAAATGATTAATTAGACTATTAATTTAAAAACAAACAAATTGCAAAAACTTGTCACAAACTTCCTGACTCATACATTCTCAAAACCAAATAAAAACGAACCTAAATTATCCATCACCAAAATTGATAGTTCGGTCGTTTGTAGTCAAAAAGTGAAAACAAAAATCCACGCTTTCTTTGTATAAAAATGTATTTAAATCCATCATACATATTATATTCTCAGAATAAATTGTATTTGAGTTAAATCTAGCTTATAAAGTCAGTGATAAAAGTTCATATTCTTTTTGCTAATTACTTCTGAAATGAAACTTTTTTTTTACTTGAAACTTTTCCCACGGTAATCTTCACATTTCAATAAAATTTTAACGATATCTGTGTAGGTGTTTTTGAGAAATGACGTCTTCTATAACAATCCCATGGCTAATGTTTTAATGGTTTTACAGATACCTCTCAAACCGATAGTTTTGTAGTCATGGCGACCACTAGATGTTGCTTTGGTCATTAAAGAGTAAAATAATTGCGCTAATTTTTAACGAATATAGTTATATACGATTTGGAGAGAATCGTAAATTTATGGTTTTTTGTAGGGGTAGTGTCTCCAACGTTTCACTCATTTATATTTATTTTGAATTAAAATGACCTGAGTGATAATCACATAAAAAATTTGATCAAAATCGATTAGCATGATTAGAATGTAGAGCATTACACACAAGAGAGACGTCTGACATTACAAAAAACACTTTTCGTTTAACCTCAAAAAGGATAAATTCGAAACACTCCTCATTGATTGTTTGAACTATCCCATGACTCTCTTTACACTATTTTAATGCGACAAAATTAAAATGATTAAAGTAAATAAAAAGGAATGTGTTTTTGTAAAATAAAAATATTAAAATCTTCAACAAATAGCTTTTTTTCTCCCTAGAGGAAGGGGAAAAGTCTATCCCTTACTGTCTGTAATCTAAACTAAGCCTAAATTAATCCAGAATAAATTTGATCTGTGGTTTAAAGCCTTGCTGAATATTTTTAATTTAAATTAACAGCTGGATTCTCCTTTAATCTTCGGTCAAAGCTTATCTGTAGTAACTGAGATGACAAAAACACTGTTGACATTTCAGCAAAGCTCTCACCTGATTATTTAACTTGAAAATCCTCTACGTTGCGGTTTTTATATTACTTGCAAATATTGTCACCAACGCCTACACATTGAGCTATCTTGTAAATTGTATTAATTGTTTGTTTATCAATAGTCACTAGTTACTGAATAAAATGCATAGTTTGTATACACATAATAAAAATTCTTAAACTTTCTTTACAGAATATTAATTTAAAACATCTCAAATCAGTGTTGCGAAGACAAATAAATAAATTCCGATATAATATACTTTCTTTATTTGTATACTGATTAAAATAAAACAAATTGATGGGCGCTATCGTGTTACATAACCAAATTGAGTTTATTTTGTGAACCTCAAAATTTTGTGTTTGTTTTCTTATTACTGATACCTACAATTTTTAGTATTTAAAAGAAGTAATAAATGTTCCGATATAAGGTCAAAATAATAAATACCTGTATACCAAATTTTATTGAAATAAATCTACGTTTTATTGTTGCAGAACAATACCCAAGGAACATCTCTAAAAAAAAAAAAACTTTTTTTTTTACTCTGAACACCTCAAAACTGATTCACAACAAATTCGGCGCCGACTATTGATAAACCACAAAACATTCTCTACATTATTTATATGAGATAATGTAAAATGGGAAATTAATAAAACGATTTAGTTTGTTTCAGCTTGAGAATTGCTTATCCGATTTTTTTCTATAATACGTTACCCTCGTCATGAAGTTTTTATTTAAAATTAGTTCAAACCACACCATAAATGAATCTCAATGTTGACACACAACTAAGACGTCACTTAACATTAAAACAATTATTTAAAATACTTCAGTTCTTTTAATTAAAGACTCCACCGTGGGAGGGACTCAGGAGAGTAGAGCTGCGCTTCCTATCGATAATGAAGAGTTTCCACCCTTCACGAAACAATTAAGATAAAAGTGCGATAACCGTTTTGTTGTTAACCATGACATCTGAAGGTCGTGTTTACTATTCAATGCGGTTGTTTTGGGATATTTTAAATAGTTCTTTTACGTTGATTAAAGGCAGGCGAAAATATTTTGTGCATTGGTTTAGAATGGTAAAAGGACATACGAGCATACCATACGATAAAAATATAATTACCTGGACTTTCAAACTTGCGTTGCCCCAGACACAGTTAGTATTTTATAAAAGACGGTCTGTACACTACAGCTTCAGTGAGCTCGGCTCATAATCGAAGCTTTAATATTGTTTTTTATAGCTGCAGTTTAACCACTAAACCAGATAATCACATATTAATATGTATACTTATTTTTCTAACACTCGCCTCTTAAACGCTACCTCTTTTTCAAAACCCATGGTTTCATCACCAAGGCTAACATTTAGTCTCCCTCTGTGGAGGTTGTCATAAAGTTAACACATTTACAACTCATTAAAACACAATTGTAGCATAAACACAGATGAAATTAGTTTTGGTAAAAATAATATTAAAGTGCTACTTGAATACCGGTCACGTCTAGATCTCTGTCGGTTTTGTCATGATACACAGTGCACTGTATTGTCTAAATGTGGTTGACGTCAGCTTAATTCGGCTGTAGGGTAAATTCCCACCCCTTTAAGGTGTATGGCAAAATCGGTAATTTTTTTTATACATGCACCCAGGTAGAAAAAGGGCCAAAAAATATAGGTAAATTCCCACCCTCTAGCCCCGCGCAAAGGTAAGTGACCAGGAGAGTGGTATTTGTTAGTTTCGACTGTTAGGTTAAGTTAGGTTATTTTTATAAAAAATCCATATGTATTTTACGTGGTGTAGATTTTTGTATATTTCAATATTTAGGCTATATGCGCTGTATAATTTTTTATCGAAGTATATGATTTTTTATTTATTAATTTGTCAATAATAACATTTACCTATTACAGACATGAATAGTAATACACATGTAATAATATATACCTGTTCTGATGTATCTCATACATTGGAGTTATGTTCAGTACATCTTTAAATTTATATTTGATAACACTATTTTGTAAAAAAAAAAATCTGTATTAAAGTATTTTACGTACAATGGTTTTAATTTTATATTTTCAAAACCTTCAACATTCATTGCATTGACCTCCTCTTGCCGTCCCTGTTAAGGGATAGATGGAGATAGCCAGTCATGATAATATCGGAGGCGCGGGGTCCAAGGGGTGGGAATTTAACTATATTTTCTGTCCCTTTTTCTACCTGGATTCATGAAGTGGGAAATTGCTGATTTCGCCAGACACCAAAAAGGGGTGGGAATTTACCTATAACCGCTTTTAGTTCTACCAATGACTACATAAATACTATAAGACACGACATAGGATAGGGAAATAGTCTACGCTTTACGGGTGCTGTTCGTCACAAGTTTGACACACAGCTATCAGAAAGCGCTTGACTGTACGCATCCCACTTGGTTGAGACTGTACAACTGTTGACCTCTCTCTCACAAACCTTCTCACTTACTTCCGTCAGCATAGTCAGTGTTGTCAGTTCGTGCGCTGAGATAAGCGATTCTCGACCTTCCCTCGCATCTCTGGTCCCATATGTGGCATCAGTGCGTTTTCTCTTACCCGCCTGAAACATTGTTTGACCGTAGAGCCACCTAGCGCCAGTCACATCAACTTCAGATTCTCTAGCAGAGCGACCTAGCGGGTATTGGTCAACTCAAGAATAAGTGTAGAATATTTAACATGGCCATGTCGTGTCCTATAGTATTTATGTAGTCATTGGTTCTACTAGCTTATCTAATAACATTTTCTTATTGTACTCTAAATACATTAATACTATAATGAGCCTTATTTAGACTGGAAACTAAACGAATGTTTTGTAATTTGAATTACGTATTATGTTCCCTCCTAACAGGACACTTTTATATAATTGGCCGCCAGAGGCGCAGATATAACAAGTTCACTATTGTACAGCAATAACAATATAGAAACTATTTACATAATCCTATTTACTAGCTTCTATGTTACACAATGTGCTTTTGTAAATGAGATCGAAGCAGATGTTGGTTTTGTTAGATCGTTATAAATGGAATTCAAGAATAACTTTTTACCTCGTGAAGAGTAAGTGTTGTAGCGGGTCAAAAAACGAAATCGAGTTTCTGTATAGATATGTTTTGAGCTTTTGTTTCATAAACTCAATGAATGTTTAGACAAACATGATTGTTTTTAAATGATATCTCTCTTTTACTATAATTTTAAATTGAACATTCTTACAGAAAATCATCTTTTATTATAATTATCTCTATTGACAACATATTAAATCATCAATAGTCCTGCAATGTTCAGTATCTTTTTCATAAAGTAAAATATTCTTACTTACAACAAATGTCTGAAATCGAATCTCTCATGTATTTTTATCTTTAGACAATAAAATGTTACCTCATTAGAATATCGTGATTCTAAACGCTTAATTGCCCTTTCTTGTCTTAGCACTTCACTTTACTAAACTGTTCTTTTTTAACCGAACCATGTTGCTTCTGAAAATAGACACGTCCAGTCGAAACCACTCGCCGATTTGGAATGTTTTAAAAACGGAACGCTTCACTGTCCTTGCCTAGGTTGCATTGTGATACTTAGAATTTCGTACTTTTCCGTTCAAAGTGGCTTCGGCAAAATTGTTTATCACAACCCGCGCCTTCTGTCAAATGCAGCCTAGAGGGTGTTACATTTATTTATGGCAGGCGCTTAATTCGAATTGTTCGATTATCATTATTTGGTTTTAATATTTTTATTCAAAGTTTTTTTAATTGTCATTTAAATAATTTTAATTTCTATGTACTATGCAAATTTCTTAGTTAAAAAAATATATATAACTAAATCCTTCATAACTTTATTTATTTTTTTTTTAACTGGTTTGAGAATGTCCCATGCTTACAACTGACAACCAATAACTTGATTCCAACGGGATTTTTTTCCAAAATCCATCGCTTGGTACTTCCAGTGTAATGGTGAGAGGAAATGACTGTCAGTATACGAGAAAATTCAGTCATCATTAAGTGGGTGACGCAATAGTTCTTACCCATATTGATTATACAATGTAGTACAAGTTGATTCTCTTTAATGTAACTCCGAAAATTTGGTATCGTGTACTTTGTAGGAAATGTTAAATTGTATTGGTATATCAAGAGGTCTTACTAAATAGGGTTTGCTTAAATACTTGTCACATAGATTTTCTGAATCTCGGAATTATGTACATTACGACTACTGTTAGGCCCCCTTGAAGATATATATATAATATCAGTTTCCACTCGCTTCACTCGTGTGAGTAACTCGGTCCTCCTAGATCTCGTGATTATATTAATATCAATTTGTTCTTTTGGAAGGTCATACTACGAAATTAAGGTTTTAAACACACTAACTCTAAGTAGGGTGTCACACGGTTAAATCGAAATACTTTACAGGTGTATTCCTTAGACCAAAGTAATGATACAAGTTTATTAAAACACTTATTTTTCAGATCATTCATCTTTCTGTATATCTAAAAATACATTGTATCTTTGAGAATCGATAAGATTGAGGTTATGTTTAGCATACACATTTATTATGCAACTTTTTACAAGTGTACAAAAAAAAAGAAAAGATTTTATATTTTCAAAATCGCGTTAAATATATATAATGTGAACGGTTTTCAAGTTATTCAACGTTATATATTTTGAACGGTCGCCATTTTGAAACAATAAAAATAAAGTTTTTGTTTTTGCACTTGTAAACAGTTACATAATAAATATGTATGCAAAAATTCTCAATTTGTTATCTACTACCAAAGTTACAAATGTGCTTTTTTAAATATGCAAAATGGAGGATTGTCTGTGTCCCCTGACCTGTGTTTTAATTATTTTGGTACAAGGAATATACGAGTGAAGTACGTCTATTTCATACTACGTAACACCTCTTGATTTACCAACACAATAGTTATTTGTGCAACTAGTGAGCAAAGTGGCACTTTTTTAAACAAGAGAAAAATGTTGACGAGTTTTATCGAAATAGAGTTTGTCTAAATTTTTTCGAGTTTAAAAAATTTGCTCACGAATTGCACATTATACTTTGTCTACAGTTGTTATTTTGTGAGAAATAAAAAACATACTTCAGCAGTAACACAATTTAATAAAACATTAATTTAATACAATAGTGTTCAAACAAACAATCAATTTCTATTCGATCTTTAATAACCGCTTTTTTCTTATTTTTCAGATTATTTAAAAATCTGAACTGTCTATATTTTAAAACTAACTACACAAAATATAGCAGTAGTGCTAAGCAACACATCAACACTGAATAGAAGTTCTCACGTCAAAACTGAGGTTATTTATGAATATTACAACTAACTTAGGTGAATTGTTGAGGAAACGGGATTGCCAACTTCAAAACTCGGCAAACGAAAAATACTCTCCGTGTACGTACACTGTCAATCAACTTCATGAATAATTACTTCCTTTTTCAAACTTAAAACGTTGTTTTGTTGTTTATTTATGTTATTTTACATGTAAGAATTAATCTAACCCACATACGGGACATTTCCTGTATATTATAAATCAATTCAAATAAAATTAACCTAAATTTCGTTTTGTTCGGTTGCCATTCAGAGTGAGTAAAGTAGTGTGCAAAGAGTAGTGAGACATAATAAAGTAGTGGGCAAAGTGAAACTGTTGAGAAATCAGCTGTTTTGCAAACTAATTTAAATGAACAAAATACCACTTTGTCAACAACTGTAGACAAACCTAATATATGCCCATTACATCTAGAGAATCCGTTTGTATTACACCGTAGAAGTTATATTTATCGATAAACTGGGTTAGCAACAAGATGGCGCACAACTTGTTTTTCTTAATAATATTGATTTGTGATATGTTAGAATTTTAATCCAGTATAAAAGGTTTATAGTAATATTATTGTTATGCTATATATAAAATATACATTTTACTGTTTTACTTGTGGCAATAAATACGAGAAAACCTTCAATAAATATTTGTCAATCAATAAAATTGACGAAACTGGTCTATCAATATTTCGGCGGTCGTGGAAATATTTACACGTCCTTGAATTAATTACTTTTTTTTTCGTTTAAAAACCACTCGAAAATCATAGCTTTATATAAAAAAAAGGAGACAATAACATGAAATAAAAACGTTTACCCTATATTGTTTAATAACTTAAGAGTCGGTAGAGAACAACAGTTAGTCAAGAGAAACTTGTTAGGTAAAATTAGAGAGAGTAATCTAACTTAAAACTATAAGGAAAAAGTTGTAGATCCAGCTAGGATCACTAGGGATTGCCATGACCGTAGTATTAAGTTCTTTATATTTAATTATCGCTTTATCAACGTTGATCCTCCTTCTTGAACCAGACCTCCTTGTTCATAAAATGTACCTAATGTCAGTATAGACATCATGTAAAGCAACAAAGATGGAAGTTCTGCTATATCTTAATCATCTATGGAGACCATAGATATTCAGTACACACTTAAAATTTTCACTGATGCATCCATAAACATCACAGCTCTGACACTTTCATTTCATCCCCTTGTTGAATTTACAATTTTACTCTCCATTATCAGTAACCTCCATCTCAGATACTGAACTGTTGGCAATACTAACATTGCTCCAGTATTGTCAAGGAATTCCAGCAGTCAACCCTAAGGGTCTACGTGGTTGTCAATCTCGTGGGACCTTAATCTGGATCTACACATTTTAACATATAGTCTTGGGTATGAGACGCGTTCTAAGGAACAATCATCCACGTCATCGGGGTTGGAATTCCGGTTGCATCCATGTTCGCATGTTGATTTACTGTTGCAATCTTGGTTGTGATTATCAACCGGATTTCAAATGGACGGAATTGGAGTGGCACTGAACAGCTGATCGGAATAGGAGCTACCTTGATCATACCACACTAGTAAAATGTAGGGAATGGTACTTTGACCGTCCAGTCCAGGGGGGCCAGTAAAGTTGTCAAGTGGTCCTTTTCCTCTTTTCCTCTTTTTGGTTTAAATGTTTAATTTGCAAATTAACTGTTGCTAGTTAAATAATTGGGGTCATGGAGAGCGCGATACCTCCAAGGTGGGCTATATTATTAATCAGTTTTGGTTTTGTGTAAATATTTATTTAATAATTAATTCTGATTTGGTAATGTTTAATAATTTATTTTATTATTCGCCACAGAGGTAGGTATCCTATTGAACCATGGGCAGACTAGAGTAACTATTTTAGACCCAATTTACTTTTGGAAAAAAAAAACTTAACGTTCTTCACAATGTAGACCGTAGGCCAGGCGTAAATGTAACGTTACCTAATATATACATCTAGTTAGCAATCGTTACGGGTTAAATCCCTCTCTTTTACGCAGATCTCTCTTGACCAATTCTTTTTCTCTTACGAAGCTGACGCTATTAGAGTGTTTTGGGTTAGAGTGCCTTCATTTGATCTTTTTTTATATAAAATTATGATGACCAAGAGGTTTTTGTCTATAAACATAAAAGGGTGGAATGCTACAGTGAGACTTTTCGACCGTACATAAGTGTATAATATTTCTTAAACAAACATTTATTCTTGTTTAAACAATGAAAGGTATTTGAAAAATAAGTAGACATAATCATGCAGCCATTTTGCAGTGTTGCAAACACACACGTTGTCAATGCATACAACGTAATCATTTTGGTTCTGTGTGTACTTGGAACAATGTGTGTCCTTTAATTATTTATTTTAGAAGCAAATAGCGAAATAATACCGTTTACCTCAACGCTTGTAATGCTTAGTGAAGGCTTTTATAAACTGTGGTTTTGAGTTCCCGTGCGTTCTTTTGCTTTACATTTATTAATAGTAGCTGTTACTCGTGACTTCGATCGCGAAAAATACAGATTCAACATCAATTGTTACATTAGCTACACAATACTTATTGTAATAGGAATAGATATTAGTTCGATAATATTTTTTCTTTATATATATAACTATTATAATAAGTATTGTTGGAATAATACAGATTCAACATTAATTGTTATATTAGTTAGACAATACTTATTATAATAGGAATAGATATTAGTTCGATAATATTTTTTCTTAATCATATATATATATATATATATATACACATCTATATTAAAATATAAAATATGTAATGATACATTAATACTTTTCAATTTGAAAGATAAGTAAACAATTATTTTTATTATTTTACACACACACTGACGACCACGTACGCACAAACACGCACTCATATATTTTTCACTGAAGTGCTTCCTTGTTGACAACATTTTTTGTACTGAATTAAAGCAAATAACAAGATCGCAACTTTTACTGACTCGGGAGTATGTCCCGGTAAGAAAACGTAAAACTGTCCATCAGAAAAAATATCCACTTCTTAAATCTACCCTTGATATGTGTAAAGTCTGCCTTTGTGATTTATTATTAGCCATTGGGAAGCGAAAATTGTTTTACTCTTTTAAATTGAAATGGAACATTATTGAACATGATTGGAATATTTAGGATAAATACAGTTTCACTACAGCATGTTAATGTAATCCTTTAAATAATGTAATTCAGTTTTAACTGTGTTCCATTCCATTCTAAAATGTTCACGCTGGTGTAAACTAAGCCTAACCTAATCCTTGTGTTTATTATAACTGATGGACCTCAGCTGTTATAACAAAATATTTCACACAGGTCTAAGCTACTAACTTATCTTTGTTGAACTGTTAAAGCTGATGGAGCTAATCAGCTGTTACAAATGAATATGATTATATTGGTTGCAATTGTAACTTAAATTATTTCTTACAATATAATAATAATAATAATAAATGCATTTATTAAACCAAACTAAAATTAATAATAATACATTAAAATCAATGCCCAGATGGCATGTCCGCGGTCGTCTGCCAGAGTAGCGAGAATTACTAATCAGATAATTCATAAAATTTAATATATTAACAATTATATAGATGTATAAATAAAAATAAAAATAACTCTCATTACCCATTACAAATAAAAAGTAACTAATTATAAACATGTGAAGCAAAGCAAAAGCAAAACAAAAATAATAATCAAGGATAAAATAAAGCAAAAGCTTAAAGTTTCAAATATTTAATAGTATAAATGAGCTACAATTGTTTCGCCTTGCGGCATCGACGGGCTACTGATAATTTACAGGTATAGACAACTATTCAAACATAAGTACAGGAAACTGAAATACAATAGAGAAATCGGGAAAAAGGTAGGGGGATGACCTGGCAGGTAGAAAAAGGTTAATGAACTATGGTACGGATGGGTTTTAGAAGAGGTGACGAATTTAATACAATTTGGTCATTTAAGTTGAGAATAGGCCTAAGTGAAATAGATCTATTTATTTCTAAACATTCTAAATTATTTAATCTATTGCTTTTATTTTCTATATGTAAGAGTTTAACATTCAATTTCGGATCAAAACTATGACCCGAGTCCAAAAGGTGGTTAGCAAAGTTAGAGTTTCTATAGCCATGTTTCCAGCTATTTACATGTTCTTTAATTCTAACTTTTATAGATCTACCTATTTGACCTATGTACTCAGAGTCACAATCTTGACAAGATATTTTATAAACTCCACTATTTTCTAACATTTCTTTTTTATCTTTATTATTAACCAACATTTTTTCCCCTAGATTTTTTGTACAATATGTTGCATTATATGTATATTATGTATATTATGTATATGTATATTATATGTTACAATATGTTGTAGTATAATTACACCCGTACTAAAACTAACATTCAAAATTTACAAATTTACGTTAAAGTTTAACAAATTTCCCACTGAGTAAATCCATATCAAGTAAACTAACATCTGTATACACAAAACAGAAGAAGAAAGATAAGCACTTCCGTCTAATAAGAAAATTATTTAATAATTAAATTCAGCTATCAAACTATATAGAATTAAGGACATAAATAAATATCTGGTGCAAATCAAAAACAATAAATAGAACCTGGACCAAAAAACTAACATTCAAAAATTCCAAATTGCAAATAAAATTTGAAAAAATAAAAATAACAAAAATAAGTTAAACTTCCCAAACATATAAAAACAACTTTCTCTCTCTCTCTCTCTCTCTCTCTCTCTCTCTCTCTCTCTCTCTCTCTCTCTCTCTCTCTCTCTCTCTCTCTCTCTCTCTCTCTCTCTCTCTCTCTCTCTCTCTCTCTCTCTCTCTCTCTCTCTCTCTCTCTCTCTCTCTCTCTCTCTCTGCGTTATCCTTTCTAACCAAACACAACGCTCTTCCTCCCTTATTTTCGCTGAAATCTCCCGCAATTTCTCCCTCCATACTCCAATTTCCCTATCTTTATACTCGAATTTTTATATTTCTTACAATATCATTACTATTACTGCCCTTTCTGAGCAGTAAGATATGTATTAGTATAGAATTAATAATTACCAACTGTTCAAAAATCAACTCAGTCTGAAATAGCGAAGAACATTAATAGAACTCCTGTTACTCCCGCACTGAATTTTAAACATAAAAATGTTTCTTTAGCGATATTAGGTTTGTTCAAGCACAGAATCACAGAGA
This sequence comes from Aphrophora alni, assembly GCA_963513935.1. Classification (NCBI taxonomy): domain Eukaryota; kingdom Metazoa; phylum Arthropoda; class Insecta; order Hemiptera; family Aphrophoridae; genus Aphrophora; species Aphrophora alni. The sequence goes on from OY740777.1 coordinate 39,190,797, forward strand.
AGGTGTCGATTGATTCATAGTTTAATTACTGCGCATGCTCGTACGTTCACTGTTAAAGATTTACATTTTTTATAATAATTCAGTTTCTTTTTACGATATGAATTCCAAGCAAAGTCAACTTAAAAAAAAAAAAATACTATAAGCTTCAAAGTTTCATTGAAATCAGTTCAGTAGATACGGTGATTACTGTGAACAAAGATCGATCTTTACAGCTGTTATTATCTTATGGGAATAATACATATGAAAACTTTTTTTATTCTCATAACTCAAATTGACATTCTTCTGAGTCTAAATTATGATGTTATCAATTCTTATCAAAATAGGTTAAATAGTTTTTTTAGATTTGAGAGGTCAAAAATAGACCTCTCCCCCAACCACTTACAGATTTATTATTATAGAAGAAATGGAATATATTTTCTGTTTTATAGCTTAGATTGTATTTTGTAATATTAATTAACATATTAATTAATCTTATAAATAAAACTCGTAGTACAATATTATCCAATTACCAAATAATTCATTCTATCTTGAAATATTTTTTACTTTTAAGTTCAACATTTTTTACTTAAAATAAATTATTATTATTTTTATTGTAACTCTCATTAAAAACCCACACACTATTTTTAAAGGTAATATTTAAGTATTAGAGATATATTGTATTTCTTGATCGGAGAGTTTATTGCTGGATAGAAAAAAATGTTTTTAATAAATTAAAAAATCAGAAGTAATTTATTTAAGTAACGTTGGCAGAAAGGTAGTAGTGGACTGCCTATCGGAACCGCCAACTTTGCTGCCTCTTACATTATGTGCATTTAAAAACAGCTAAACCATATTTTATATTCTACAATAAACATGGCAAACGCTGAAGGGAACTGCGTGCTTTCTCTGTTTGCTTTTAAAATAAATGAATATTGGATGTTATACGACCTGTGCCAGAAGTAGATACATATATACAGAGACACTAAATGGCCACATGTTGACGCTCATATATATTGAATCACTGGGGAAAACCTTCGGTGTGTCTGAGCTAACGTAATATTCAAATTCATTCAACGAATTACTGTGGTAAATAGCCAAATCTATCTACTTGTGTGTAATGTGTAAAAGTAAAAGATTGAGTAACTCTTTTATGTATTATATAAAAGAAAACGCTAGAGGCTTGGTTGAATATTTCATCAAATAATATTGCTTTCTGGCTGTATTGTAATTTCTTTAAGTACACTTTAGTTCTGCGATTGAACTTTACTTACATCCTAAGCTTATAGATTTATTGATCAAATTTTATAATTTTGAAGAGTACGTCCAGCGTATCTCAAGTCTACAATGGAAATCATTTTTACATTGTTACAAAATTTGGCTTCAGTTTTACTTTAAAAAAAAAAAAAAAAAACTTCTTTCATACAAGTACTTGAAACCTCTTAGCTCACTGTAATCGTTTTTTTTGTTCTTAAATTCACGAATTTCATTTATTACTTTTTTAGTTTCCCGTATCTATAAATATCTAACATAACATTCTTTTATCTATTTTCACACTCATTTTTATCCCAATTACACTATATTATTTAAATTATAACTAACAAAATCGTTTCCATTTTCATTTATTTTCCTAGATTACTTTCAACTCGGTAGGCGTGTCTTACTCTCTCACTTGAACCTGCTGCATTTGTGTCTAAAGCAAATGTCCTACTATCGTATATTATGAGTAATTTGTTAAGCTGATCCCCAAGTTTTAAAATTTTACTTTTCAGAATGTTGTTTTAATTTATTTAAATTGTTTATATTGTTATAAATCATCATAATTTCTCTTTGTGCCTCTTAATTTTATTATTTACTTCCTTCCCATTGATAATAGATTTCGGTCATAAACGTATGGTATTTATGAGTTATAATATATAATTACCAAGGTTTACAAATATTTTTTTATTGTTTCTAATAGTTTTACTTTAGTAAATGTTTTGTCTAATATTTAAACTTTACTAATATTGTACTTTACTTTAACTACATTGACTTTGCATAACGTTTATTGTTAACAGCTTTAGGCATAATGTTCTCGATTTACTTTTTAGGTTATGTAGGTTAGTTTTTTGTTTCTCACTAATCTTTAAATGGATTATTATTAACGTCCTTGTTGGATTTTAATTTTAAATTATTTAGTTATCTTCCATTTTATATATTTACCTCAAAATCCATATGATTCTACTTCCAATGCTAAGCTTAGCTGCGATTATATTTTGACTTTTCGCTATTAATTTTCTTAAATAAAAATAAGAAATTTTATATTGTTTAAAAAGAAAATTATATGTTTTTTTATTATAATTTGTCAATGTATATAAATTTATTTATTACTAATGATAAAACAGTTGTTAGTTTACAAGTTAAGTGGCAGAGTGTTCTGGTAGACAGTAAATAAAAACAAGTGGCAGAAAAGCGTGTGGTTTTAAAAGTTAATGTCATTTAAGTAAAGAAAAGGTGACTGTGTAAAACTAATATAAACGTTTCTTTTCAAGGTGGTATTTGTATTAAGTTGTTTACAAACTATATACTTTTTTCTGTTAATTTTGCCAATAAATACATTAAACAGTAATGTTATTTAAACAATAAAATTAACAACAATGATTTATTAATAATTCAACGTTGGTGATAATATTTGCACTTCTGTTTTTCCTGCTTGTTTAAATGCAAAAAAACTCTCGGATATTGCCTTAAAGCACCGTAACTTTTGACTATAGTCAACTGCTGAAGATTTTTAAATTTTAAAACCGCAGAGCCGTGGATTTTCAACTTATATAACCAGATGAGAGCTTTGATATGTCAACAATGTTTTGTCATCTCAGTTTAACAGATGACATCTGACCAAAGATTAAACTAGAATCCACCTCTTAATTTAAATTTAAAATGTGCTGCGAGGTTTAAACAGTAGATCAAATTTGATCTGGATTAAATTAAGCTTAGTTTAGATTAGAGACGGTAAGGTACCGACAATCCCCCTCTCCCTCCAGAAGTATAAATCTATTTGTTGAGCATTTGCATATTTCTTTACAAATCTAACTTTATATTTATTTTTTATATTTTTCTTGTCGCATTTAGGTAGGATAGATAGCGTTTTGGGGTGGGTCAAACAATCGATTTTTTTAGGACATACCCTTTTTGAGATCAACTAAATAAATAAATATTTTATTGAATTATTTTGTCTGTCGTTGTGCGATAATCCACAGATCAAAAACATGGACTGATTTTTAAATTAAATTGATATTTGGAAATATTTTGACCACAGCTCGAAACATTTTCCAAATTTCTTTGTCGAATCAAAATTTGGAGGTAGTTTCCAAAAATATGCGTTCTCAAAATTAGTTCAAAAATTTTGACATCTTTTGTTCAAATTCAACGGCCTGTCCAAAAATGCCGGTATGTTATTTAATGTATAAAAATCACCTATTGAGCTCTTTTAAAAAACGTCTTTACAGATTTCGATCAAATTTTACGGAAATGTGAGATTAGCCTAATTATCAAAATGTGTTAAAAAATCCCAAGTAGGAAAACATTACAATTGAGAAATTGTTGACAAATATAAAATGAAAACTGACCACTAGCAATGACTACATAAATACTATAAGACACGACACAGGATAGGGAAATAGTCTACGCTTTACGGGTGCTGTTCGTTACAAGTTTGACACACAGCTATCAGAAAGCGCTAGCAGCAGGTGCTTGACTGTACGCATCCCACTTGGTTGAGACTGTACAACTGTTGACCTCTCTCTCACAAACCTTCTCACTTACTTCCGTCAGCATAGTCAGTGTTGTCAGTTCGTGCGCTGAGATAAGCGATTCTCGACCTTCCCTCGCATCTCTGGTCCCATATGTGACATCAGTGCGTTTTCTCTTACCCGCCTGAAACATTGTTTGACCGTAGAGCCACCTAGCGCCAGTCACATCAACTTCAGATTCTCTAGCAGAGCGACCTAGCGGGTATTGGTCAACTCAAGAATAAGCGTAGAATATTTAACATGGCCATGTCGTGTCTTATAGTATTTATGTAGTCATTGCCACTAGTTTTAAAACTCCAATTGTAATCAAATTTATCTTGAAAATGCGTTTATGGCAGAAGCAAATCAAGTTCAGGCCAAATGTAAATACAGTATATAAACATTTATTGAAATACGGCGTCCAGTTTCACGCTGCGGCTATTTCACTTTTTGACTGAGAAACTAATTTTTTGTTGATGGAGAGTTTTGTTTGGTTTTGGGGTTCGGGTTAAGTTTAGTTTACGTTAGGTTAGGTTGGTTAGATTAGGTTAGGTTAGGTTAGGTTAGGTTTTGTTAGGAATGGTTAGGTTAGGTTAGGTTAGGTTAGGTTAGGTTAGGTTATGTTAGGTTAGTTTACTTCAGTTTAGTTTAAGTTGGATTAGAAAGTATGATTTTAAGAAGGTACGTTATTTATAATAGTTACCACTTAACGCATGAACTTGCATTTTGTGAAAGGTGACAACCGATTCGTTTTCATTGGGTACTTAGAGCCTGCAAGTGAACAAAACTTAATCTAAATCGATTGAACCTATATTTAGAAAATGCCTTTTTTCGTTCTTATAACAACTACCCATTATTTTGAAGTTATCATAAAATGTATTAAAATTCCCGCAATATAATTATATATTTTTTTAAAAAATTCACAGGAGACTTCAAAACGAAAATATTAAAATTTAATCTTAAAAAATATTTAAATAGATTTTTCCTCTTTCCATTTCAAACTTTCTCTATTGAAATAAATAAATATCAATACCATTAATTAATTTTTTTAATTCATATGATAATAAAACCACTGCTTAAATAAATATGTTGTAACATGTGACGCTGTCACTTTGCTCAGACCTGGAAATTGAGCTTGACCTACGTTGAGCATGGTGGATTTTGCCTTACTGCAGGAAACAGCTGACAGAAACTTTTCGCTGTGTTAAGCAGACCACTATAGTAGTGAATCGAGAGCAGGCCGTGTATGCAGTCAGTAGTGGTGAGTTATACCTGCCACGTGCTAATTTTGGTTTTTATACTCTATTCGAAAGTACAACATGGATGGTTAGTTAATTGGGACATTGGCGTTTAGGGTTTTTCTGAAGGCCCAATTCCAAACGGATAAATTGATTAATTATTTACAACTAGATTAGTTCAAATAGCCAACGGTCACCTACACTTGTTGAGTTAATTTGTGTTCGTTTTGTGTGAGTATACATTTTAGTAGTTATTATACTTCGGTAAAATATTATAAAGTAGATCAGTTTCTTCCAAGCTGGGTACCCGATGATGCATAGGCAGATCGGATGTAAATAATTTAAACTCAAAATGGACATGAGAAAAATGCAGTATCGCTTTCCATAAATGCTAACTTGAATTGTGACAAATTCAGTACCAAAGGTACAACCAATCGCTCGCAATACCAGTCGTTACAGACAGAAACATTTAATCCACTTTGATTAATAAATTTAAAGCAAAGAGAACGCAAAACCACAGTTTATAAAAGCTTTCGCTAAACATTGCAAAAGGTGAGGTACACCGCATTATTTCACTATTTGCTTCTAAAATAAACACACATTCGATAACTTCTATCACAGTTACACACAAACAATATGGCCACGTGTTGATTACTCTGTAGTTGTCGACACCCGCAACAAGGGAAAACTGTTTGTGTCCAATAAATATTTACATTACACCTGTTCATTAAACGTTGTAAAAACAATGCACATTGTTACCCATCCCCAAAACCAAATAAAAACCAACTAAAACATTTCTACAAAAAAAAAAATATATATATCATTTCTGAAATTGCCAGTCAAATTAATTATGGACGTCAAATTAAAAACAAAATTAATTTATTTAAATAAGTGCTTAAAACAATTTTAACGAATAAGGGCTACATTTTAACGAAGAGTTAACCTCTGATAGATTTTATATTGTTTTTTGTTTCGTGTTTTCGTGTGTGTTCAGTGTCGTTATGTGTTTTATTTAAGTGTTAAGCCTACACCTGACGAAGCCGGCTGTGAACGGCGAAACAGCGCTGTAGTGTTTCTACAACAAAATAAGAATTGCTCTAACTACTAAGAAAGGTAACTAATATATATAATACATCAGCAATTCGTAAAAAGCAAATAAACGTTATAGTTTTACATTAGATTATAAATAATATAATAACTTAAAACAAGGTTCGCTTGTGCTGTAAACTTTGTGTAAATCGTATAAGATTTAAATCGGTCCTTTAATAACGTAATGAAGACAACAAAGGTTTGTTTGATTGCTAATTATTCTTGAATTGTAATATTTTTTAGTTTCAGACGGGTTTGAATTATTCTTCTCATATCACTAAAATCTGAACGTTATTGGACGAGCTGATTTTGAGAATAAACCTTTTAGATTCCCTAAAGGGCTATTTTTTTATAATTTAACGATCAATAACTATTTGTCAGTTGGTGAGAGGTGAGGATTAATACATTTTCAGTGGGTCTTTAGAGGCTTCACTTGTGCGAAATTTCATCGAAAGAGTTGTAGCAGATTTTGAGAATAAACCTTTTAGATTCCCTAAAGGGCGATTTTTTTATAATTTAACGATCAATAACTATTTGTGAGTTGGTGAGAGGTGAGGATTAATACATTTTCAGTGGGTCTTTAGAGGCTTCACTTGTGCGAAATTTCATCGAAAGAGTTGTAGCAGATTTTGAGAATAAACCTTTTAGATTCCCTAAAGGGCGATTTTTTTATAATTTAACGATCAATAACTATTTGTCAGTTGGTGAGAGGTGAGGATTAATACATTTTCAGTGGGTCTTTAGAGGCTTCACTTGTGCGAAATTTCATCGAAAGAGTTGTAGCAGATTTTGAGAATAAACCTTTTAGATTCCCTAAAGGGCGATTTTTTTATAATTTAACGATCAATAACTATTTGTCAGTTGGTGAGAGGTGAGGATTAATACATTTTCATTGGGTCTTTAGAGGCTTCACTTGTGTAAAATTTCATCGAAATCGTTGTATCATTTTGAGAAAATCGTAAGTTAATCGTTTGAAATTATACGACAATTAACTATTGTCGACGGTAAGTTGTAAAGTTCGTTCGTAAATTAGTGTTTTCGTGACGGAAGCTACTCTTTAATTTTAAAGTCTTAAGATATGACCAAAAATTATGTTTAGGTTAAACATAGGACAGACTGTAGACAAACATCATTCCAAAAACACTTTTTTTCACTCAGGGAACCTTAAATATTTTGCCTACCTTGAGTTTTTTTTGCCATCACATATCTTCTTCCACACTACGTTAAAGCTAGAATGTGAAAGTATATTGAATTTAAATAATAATGAGCATTAAACCACTTAATTAATATGATAATAAAATCAATGCATATAAGAAAAACACTTAGCGTAAGCTAAGTGTCAGTTGCACCAAATATTTGTTTTATTTGTAGCCCTACATTAGTATTCACACATCCTAAACTACACCTACTTACATTTCTATTTTCATTCAACAATGAGAGCTATATAGAAGAACGCCTCCTGAAAATGCTACAAATGTCTCGAAACTTTAAGTGCTTATAATTGCTAAACGTGTATGTTTAACAAACAATAACTAAGAATAAAAAAATAGGACTCCCGTAAGAAATATAAAAGTTCGCACCCATAATGGAAAACGGCGGTAATTTTTCAGAGTTTCTGACAGATTTTAAGTTATATGAAAAAGTAAAAACTGTCAAAAATTTTAAGTTATTAATAGTTTACGATATACCAACGATAAGAGAATCACTCTGTATATAGAAAAGTGGATGTTTCATCTTCAACTACAGAGCTGTCATTTTTGGTTGAATAGTTTTTGCCGATTTATTATTCAGTAAATAACTTATTGTAAATCAAGGGTGTGATAACAGAAACGTTCACTCGCAGTTTGTTTAATATTTTTTAAACTACAAGAGCTTACGCGAATGTAAAAACCCATAAACCAAAGTTTATAGGCTACAATAAACATTGCAAACGATGTGGTGAACCCCGTCAATGTTTGCTTTTAAAATAAATAAATGTTGGACAAACATTAAATAACATTTGCTAAATGTACACACAGAAACACAAATGGCCACATTTTGGAGCTCGTATGCGTTTGAGCACTGGGAAAAACAATACGTTTGCGCCGAGTTAATATACAAATCCTTCTTGGTGATCAAAAGAGAACAAATGTTTTTGTTAGGAAATATAGTCTTGTTAATCTTGGCAAGTAGACAACCCATATAATACACAGACAAAAATAAAAAATAATAAAAATTAAAAAACATTTCTCCAATCCTAAAATTCATAAGTGTTTATTTTTATGCAAATAGTAGTTTGATTGTCACTTTAGTAAATATGATCATATTAGTCCCAAAGACTCTAACTGGATTTAGAATTGTTTTCATGTAGTCTCTTTCTTCCTACCTATCAGATCCTTCTTGGAATACTTATGTTCTTTACTGATCCTGACGGTATTAAATGGTTAGAGGGTTTTAATTTTAAATTCTTTTCTTCCTTTCTTTTATAAAGCGACTTTATCAAGAGTTTTTTTGAATTTAAACAACAATCAAAAACACTGTTTTATAAAACAACTTGTGATGTATTTATATCTGTTAAAGTAGAACCCGCTAATCTTCTCCTCTCCGTTAACCAGACACAAACAATTTTATAACTTCTAGAACAGCTGATCGATATTAAAACTTTTTTCTTTCCTATACATTACCTCATTTAATTATAGTCAATTTTTAATTGCATTTGCATCTAACAATAATTATATATTTTACAATTTTAAAGTTTGTAGATAACTAAAACATCATTTAAAATCGATAGAATTATTAAAATTGTTTTATACCTTCCCAAATTATAAATAGTTTTTAGCTCGGGACAGTTTAGCTGTATATAACTTGATCGATACAGAGCTTCTAATTGTCTATGAAGACGTACCATATTTAGAAAAACAAAGTTAAATTATTGTGGTAGTTTATCTATTATCAAACTATTCCGTCTGAATGATGGGTTTCTTTCTTTCTTTTTTTTATACTTTTATTTTCTTTTTTTAACTGTGTTCTTTTATTGTTGTTTAGTAATGTGAAGGGGAAATGTGTAAATGGCGTCTTTTAAGATATTTTTTTTACGTGCTTAAAATATAAATAACCCGGATTTAGAGTAAAAACACGAGCACAGTTAGTCTATCATAAATCAAGTTTCATTTTTGAAGAGAATATTGTATGGTTATGTTACGAAGGTGTAACATTTCTTTCAGTCTTTTTAAAAAGATGAAATAATACGTTGCTTCTTTGGCATCTTTATAAGATGTAATAAAGAATTATTATATAAAATTATCTCCACGGAGGAGGATGATGATTTCATCCTTACACGTCTAAAAGAAGTGCAATTCGAATTTTGTTTTTAGTACATAGAGGAGTATGTTTTATTCTGCATCCTCCTGCATACCGTCTTGAAATAAATTATCCTCTTTTCAAAATTTACTCCTTCCTTTAATTTAAAAAAGAATAATATTGATAGTTATTTATATACATTAATTAATATTTATACATATTTATTAATTTGACATGGCGTTTTAATGAGTATGTGTAATAGAAAGCATTTGTTTTTTTTTCAAACTTTTACTTTATTATTTTGTGTTAAAGGTCTAATTAGCATCTTATTAGAAACTAGTACTTGCTAAAGAAAAAACTTACATCTAATTGAAAAAAAACATCTAATTGAAAAAACTTCGTCACTTCCTATCCTAAAAAATATATAAATGTATCCAAAAAATCCAAAAATATATCAGTGAAAAAGATAAAATAAACAAATATAGCCTATATATGCTCTTTGAAACAAGATATAAACTAATTTTGATTGTGTTATAAACACTTCAAAAATACTAATAAAATCAAGATTATTTTCTTTTTTCACTTAAATATAACGAAATATGCTGGGGGTAATTTTCCGAAATTACATTTTTTGTAACAACTCCATGGCAGATTTGTTTTTGTTTTTTTTTTACAGATAAAACACTAACAGAGTATTTTGGAAAGCAGGCGATCAATACTTTTTTTGAGTCATTCGAGGCTACATTTGAGCCAAATTTGATCAAAATCTTTACGTCTGATTTATAAAAAAATCGTAGTTTGAGATTTTTTTTCTTATAACAGTTTCCCCCAAAATTGATAAATATAAATAGATATTGAACTTGACTTTAATTGAACAAAACTTGAACACAAATTCTCACAAATATTACGTTTATTTGTTTAAACGCGTTTCGGCGACAAAGTCGTCATCTTCAGTGATGTACGAGCTACACTTGAGTTATAGTTTAGATATTGTAACTTGTCCATAACAGAAGATTCTGACTGACGTTGAAACGCGTTTAAACAAATAAACATAATATTTGTGAGAATTTCTGTTGAAGTTTTGTTCTATAAAAGTCAACCTCAATATTTATTTATTATATCAACTTGGGGGGGGGGGGTAGCTGTTATAAGAAGAAAAACTTAAACTACGTTGAAACGATTTTTAAATAAAATCATTATCTGTGAGAATTTATGTTCGAGTTGCAATTTATCACAGAAAATTGGGTTAACAAAAAATAAAAAATACCAAGACATGAAAAAAATACCAACATACCAAGTTTCATTAAAATCGGTACACTCGTTTAAGTTGTAGAGCACTTAAAGTACGGTAGAAGCCAAATAGACTGACAGACATGATTGTAACAATCACTCTTTTAAACTCAGGGGACATGATAAAACATATATCCTAGAGAAACTCTGCATCAATTTGTTAAACTAACAAAAAACTTTCTCTGCATTACGTACGTGTGATAAAATAACACAAGTTGAGGAAGTAAACACACCCCTCGAGATGTGACCATATACGCCCACATTTCAAATTTGATTAACTTCACTAGGGATGTAGAACACTAGACAGATAAACAGGTACACATTCTAAATACTTTTTGACGACAGGGAAACTCAAAAAAATACATTTATGCAAAAAACGACAACATTGATTTAATTTACCCAGACGTCACTTACACGTCACTTACTCACTCTAAAATACATAATATGAAGTATCGCAGTGTGTACTTTCTGCACACCCTGTACAACTCTAACTTTCGTTTTCCACCATAAGAAGAACTTATTTCTCAAGGGATGATGCCTTTCACAGTTGACGAAGCTTAAACAATACCTCATCTTAAATAAGGGTAGAATCTCTGAATGAACTTTCATTTTAACACTTCTTCCCCTCGTGTGCCATTGTCATCCCCTATTCTGCTTTACCCTATTCAAGACAAAAAGTGAACGGTATTGTTCATTATGATATGGATATAGTGGTGTACATTAGAGATACATTAGCTGTCAACATTAACTTGTAGCCAAATATTGTTTAGATTCTGAGCTTATAATTATCATATAACAGATGAGAGGGTAAAATTAAGGAATTAATGGAGTAGCTATTTTATTATTTTTTTACTTATTCATAGATATCTAGTAAAGAAAACGTATCGAAAATTAGACTCAAACAATTACGATGAAATTTTGCTAAGGCGTAGTTTTCTACGACTAGAACGAGAATTCTGATTTTCTCAAAAACAGCTCTATTGATTTTTATATAATGTTACTAAATTGGTAAAGGAGCCAAATAGAATAATTTGGAACTGAATCCTGACCACCAACATGTTTGTTTTGTTATTCTTAAATATACAGGAACCGTTATTTTATTTAACACATTGGTTGGGTATAAAACAAATATCACTATAATTAAGATAATCCCGCCTGAATTCAGACCAGTTTTTGTTTATTCTTTTATTATATCCTGTTCTTTCATTTCTATCTGAACAATCTTTCCTCCAGATATTATTAGTGTGATAACTACAGGTTATCCTCTCTCTCTCTCTCTCTCTCTCTCTCTCTCTCTCTCTCTCTCTCTCTCTCTCTCTCTCTCTCGCTCTCTCTCTCTCTCTCTCTCTCTCTCTCTCTCTCTCTTTCTCTCTCTCTCTCTCTCTCTCTCTCTCTCTCTCTCCCTCTCCCCCTCTCCCTCTTTCCCCTCCCCCTCTCCCCCTCTCCCTCTCTCCCTTTCCCTCTCTCCCTCTCCCTCTCTCCCTCTCCCTCTCTCTTTCTCTCTCTCTCTCTCTCTCTCTCTCTCTCTCTCTCTCTCTCTCTCTCTCTCTCTCTCTCTCTCTCTCTCTCTCTCTCTCTCTCTCTCTCTCTCTCTCTCTCTCTCTCTCCCTCTCTCCCTCTCCCTCTCCCTCTCTCTCTCCCTCTCCCTCTCCCTCTCCCTCCCTCCCTCCCTCCCTCCAAGGATAAAAAACTAAATACCTCAGTCCATTGTAAAAACGCACTTAAACCAATTATCGCTTTTAGACAATTCATTCACCCAATACAATATCTTGTCTATTTATCAAGTCCGCATTAGATTTATCTTTCATATATCACCATATGTTCCTTTGTTATGCGTTACTCTTAGGGGGTAACTTAAAGTAAATACGGGTGGATCAATCCCGACGTACCCTCGTTGGATATACACTTTTCTTTAAGTAGTCTTGGGTTATTTCCATCTACTTCAACTTTCCTAATAGCTTTTACTTCATCTACTTCTGTTCTTTACCGACTTTGAGGTTAATCGAATATTTGAAGGCTCGGGGTCTTTATTTTGTACCTTTCTATTCTTTTTATTAAAAAAATCTATTATATAAGTTTTTCACCCTTAAAACAACAACAACCTTCCTTGTACTAACAACGTAATAGATTTATTCAATATCTTAAAACGACCCAGGAAAATGTGTCCTATTTGCAGATCTACTTTTAATGTGGTTTCTATATATCTGGGACACACTGAAGTCAAAGCTCATTAGCAAATACACAATGCTATACTATTTGTCTAGTGGACCACGACAACAACCCGACATTAGGGAATGGATTAGGAACTGATGTATAGTACAATGTATGTCCAAACTACGTGTCCTAAATGCAAATTAAAAAAAACCTAATCAATTGTCAAGCTTGGTGGACAGACACAATGTGAACGTTTTCGTTAAGCACGTGGAATTATCGTTCAAATATATACAAATATTAATTTTATCTATTATAATTATGGAACGATGTAATCGTGATTTTGTTAGATTCTTACATATAGGTAGGGAGGAGGAGAGAGAGAGAGAGAGAGAGAGAGAGAGAGAGAGAGAGAGAGAGAGAGAGAGAGAGAGAGAGAGAGAGGAGAGAGAGAGAGAGAGAGAGAGAGAGAGAGAGAGAGAGAGAGAGAGAGAGAGAGAGAGAGAGAGAGAGAGAGAGAGAGAGAGAGAGAGAGAGAGAGAGAGAGAGAGGAGAGAGAGAGAGGGGGGGGGAGATGGAGGGAGGGAGAGAGAGAGAGAGAGAGAGAGAGAGAGAGAGAGAGAGAGAGAGAGAGAGAGAGAGAGAGAGAGAGAGAGAGAGAGAGAGAGAGAGAGAGAGAGCTATAATAGCTATAAATGCTATTTTTTTATAGCCCCGTTAAAGAGTTCAGTAAATAGAGTTCAGGACAGATTGAGATATAATTTTGTGAAATATATATTTAGTGATTTATATATGTGATAACAATAACAAAAATAAAATAGTTTCCTTTATTAAACCTTGCATCGACACCCACTAGTGAAAACTAAAAATACACACGTACAACTTCTATATATATATATATATATATATATATATATATAAATCCATTTTAAAATCTTGAGTTTATTTTTCTCTTCCTTATTTTCATGAAGATGTATCCTGACCTAAGAAATATAATTCTTGTGTCCTACACACAGGAGCCGTAGAATTTTTACTTGCGTAAACGCACCCTCTTCACCTTGTCATTGCAATCCTGCAGCGGTGACACCCTTTATCTGAACGAATCATCCCCATTCAATTCCAAGTGTCAGTGATACATTTTCCTTGTTAATAAGCTTATCTCCTGTAGATCCTGCGTCATATCCTATGGCTCTATATTGTCAGAGAACCACGCAGAGAGTGGGGTTAGTTTGAGGTAACCGCGGGTGAATACCTTAGCCCCCCTTCATTCCCTATCTCTACATTAGTAAAGTCACAATCATGTATAACAATTATGTATAATTGAATGTTGATAAAAAATTTTTCCTTGATATCAATAAGAAAATCTTGTTGGAGAAAAAAATATTATAGAATCTATATTGAATCTAACGGTTGATGTATGTTCTAATATAATATATATATATATATAATATATATATATATAATATAGAGAGAGAGAGAGAGAGAGAGAGAGAGAGAGAGAGAGAGAGAGAGAAGAGAGAGAGAGAGAGAGAGAGAGAGAGAGAGAGAGAGAGAGAGAGAGAGAGAGAGAGAGAGAGAGAGAGAGAGAGAGAGAGAGAGAGAGAGAGAGAGAGAGAGAGAGAGAGAGAGAGAGAGAGAGAGAGAGAGAGAGAGAGGGGGGGGGGAGATGGAGGGAGGGAGGGAGAGAGAGAGAGAGAGAGAGAGAGAGAGAGAGAGAGAGAGAGAGAGAGAGAGAGAGAGATAATAATATAGGGCCTATTTGTTTGATTTCTCTTATTGTTGTTTAAGGGCAGAATACGTTTCACTATGCATATTAAAGTCCCAAACATTCTACAATTAATGTCTCCAGAATCTGAAAAGAATCAGAATTGGTCAATGCAGACAAGATAAAAAAAATGAAAGATTGGGATCTAACACAACATAAAAAATATATTATGTAAATATAAAAAATTAAAAAATAAACAAACATTTTGCTAACCTGTGTAATACAACTTTTTTATTTTAATTATGTTACTTTAAATAATTTGTAATGTTTTTATAATTATATATATATTTTTCTTTTAAATTGTTATTGTCTTTCTCGGGGTTTTAGGTTAGTGCCGGCTTCTTCCAAATGTTATTAATATGAATAAAAAAAATAATGATAAATCAAATATAATACAAAAAAAATAATCAATCAATAAAAATGTTGAATGTATTAATGAAATAAAAAAAAAAATGTATATATATTTAATATATATAAACAATTTTTTTCAATAGTTCAAGTTCCCTCACCAATCACTTAAACAAAAAATATATTCCAACAATAATTACAAATCTCACCATTCTTTCACTGTTTTTTTTCTTTCTTAATATTGTTTTCTGGTAATTGTTTAATTCAATATATTTAACCTTTCTTCATGTTCCAATAATTATTTTCAATATTTCACTTTGACTATTATTTCCACCTTCTCAATCTCATTTAACACATTATATCTATATCTCAACTGTACTTCTTAAATTCTCCAGACTAACTGCATAATAATTTTTTCTTTTTAACTGTTGTTTTTCCATCAGCTGATTCACTGTTGTTCCACTCATATGTTTTTTTATTCACTTGCCTACTAGATTTTTTGTACTTGTGTGTGTGTAATGTTTATATATATATATTAATGAATTAATTTAGATATATCATTTCTATATTTAAATAATGAAATAAATTTTGAATAAATAAAATCTTTGAATAAACTCCATATAACTTTATATCTAATTTTTTATATATATTTTAAATTGTTATATAATTACAAATAATTATAATTAATGTCAGCTGATTATCATGAAATGTTACAATATCCCTTGGCTACTTTTCAGGAAAATTTATTTTTAATTTTCATGAAACACTTATGCATTGAATGATAATGTAATTAAATTTTGGAGTTTTATTGTTTTTCTTGAAACATTGTATGACGTGGTCCTAATAATTGAATGTGGAGTATTTGAATGAATTTTAAATTTTAATCCTCAATTGGTGTTTTGTATATCTTCATTGAGGTGATATGATAGGGTCCTTTAACTTGTTTTCCTTCTAGATTACAAACATAATATGTTGATTTTCCAATAATATGATGTATTTTATATGGTCCACTGAATATTTCAAAAAGTTTTAATGTTTCTCCCAATGATGCATTTGATAATGAGACATTCTTAATTAATACTAGGTCGCCAATATTTAAAATAGTTGGTTTGTATTTTGAATTTAATTTTGATGCTCGTTTTTCTTGTTTGATATGTATCCTTTGTTTTGCTAAATATAATTTTGTTTCGAGTGGTATATCCTTGGTATAATAATTTGTAATATATGGTTCCCAAAATCTGATATCTCTTTGACCTAATTGTAATTCATTAGGTGTAAAACCTGTAGTATCATTCTGTACCTCATTTAGCATGGTATTGATAACTCCAATATAACGTGCCCAATTTTTGTGGTGTGAAGAGCAATATGTCCTCAAACATCGCTTAACTTCACGTATTGGTCTCTCTGCCATATTTGTTTGTGGATGATAGTACGGGTTAAATATAGGCTCTATATTTCGTTCCCTTAAAACTCTGCTCCATGCTCGACTACGAAATTGCGTCCCGTTGTCACTTTGAAGTCTTTTAGGGGTTCCATATGTGGGGAAATGCACTTCTAATAATTTCTTTAAAATTGTTTTAGTGTTTGTACATCTTAGAGGATATAATTTTACAAATTTTGTGAAAATATCGAGTACAATCAATATATATTTAGTTCTTCCTATACTTATTGGAAGTGGCCCAATAATATCCACAGCTATTTGATCATTTTTTTTTTTACATATAATACCCTTTGCTACTCCTGTTAAAGGGTGTGGGTTACATTTACATTTTTGACAAGATTCACAAGTAGCGAGTATCGTTCTTATGCGTCGTCCCATATTTTTAAAAATAAAACTTTCTCTAAGTATATTGAGACATTTATTTGCTCCACAATGTAAGTAATATAAATGGCATTCCCATATTAATCGATTTATGAGATTCTCTGGGACTATTATCAGCCATTGTTGATTTAATTTTTGGTATAAAATGTTGTTGTGTAGGTTATATATTTGTTGTATATTTGGATTATTGGTTAGATCATTTATATTTTTAAGAATTTGTATAATAGGAAATAATTTTGGATCGTGTTCTTGATGTATCGCAAGATGGTTTAGTTCAAATTTTAAATTTTGATCTTGTAAACGTTGAATATATGTTATAATTAATTTAGATTGATCCTCTTGTGGTATAATATGTGGTTGTTGTGGCATTCGACTTAAAGCGTCGGCGGTGCAATTCTCGCTTCCTTTACAGTGTTGTATTTTAAAATGATAATCTTGTAAAGCAAGAATCCAACGTGTGAGGCGAGCATTTAACAGTCGACAAGTTTTAATAAAAGTAAGTGCATGGTTATCAGTTACAATTGTTAAATCTGTTCCATGTATAATGTAGCGGGTTTTTTGGAGACAATATACAATTGCTAGGAGTTCTTTTTCCGTGGTAGTGAAACGCTGTTCCGCTGGCTGTAATGCTCTAGATATAAATACAATAGCTTGTTTTTCTCCTTGGGAAGTTATTTGGTATAAATGTCCCCCTATGGCAGAGTCTGATGCATCCGTTTGTAAAAAGAAAGGTTGATGAGGATCTGGATGATGTAAGATTTGAGTTTGTAGAAAGAGTTGTTTAATTTTTATGAAAGTTTGATCGTCAGCTGTAGTCCAATGAAATTTTATATTTTTTGAGGTTAATCGTAAAATAGGCTGAATGGTTTCTGAAAATTTATTCAAAAATTTATTATAATAATTTATACATCCCAGAAAAGATTTTAATTGTTTTCTTGATTTGGGAGTAGGAAAATCTAAAATTGGTTTTATTTTGTTATTATCCATTTGGAGACCTGTTGACGTCATTGTATAACCAAGAAAGGGAACAGAACTCCTGCAAAAAAGGGATTTTGAAAATTTTATCGTCATATTAGCTTCAGATAATTTTTTGAAAACAATCGAAAGATGTAACAAATGGCTCTGGAAATCTGGGGATATGACACATATATCGTCTACGTATACTATAGTGAATGAATCTACACTGTCACCAAAAACTTTATCTAATGCTCGTACTAGCGCAGCTTGTGATGTTGAAATTCCAAATGGGGTTACAGTATATTGGTATGTTCGGCCCCTAAATTGAAACGCTGTATACTTTCTTGAATTTGTAGATAATGGTATCTGCCAGTATGATGCAGTGAGATCCACTGTGCTTAACCATTTACAATTACGACCTTTAGCCAATAGCTCATTTATGCTACGATTTCGTTCAAAATCTGGGGTTGTAAGTGCATTAGCCTTACGCGCATCTAGACAAAGTCTTATTTCTCCAGTCTTTTTAATAATAGGTATAATAGGATTTATGAAATGACTGTATGACGGTTCTATGACATTTATTTCTAACATCCGGTTTATTTCACGTGCCACTGCTTCTTGGTGTATTAAAGGCACTGGGTAAATTTGCCCTTTGAATGTGTAATCTTCTTTTATTTCTATTGAGTGTATATATTTAGTGCAACGTCCTGGGTTGTCTGAAAAAATATGATTATATTGTAAAAGTAATGTTTTTAAATTAGCCCTTTGTAATGGTTCTAGATTTATATTTTCTCGTAATGTGTCATCGATTGTAGATTCATTTAAAATTACTTGTTTGTTTTCTGTACCAAATTTTGAATTATAATTTAATTTTATATTATTGTCATGTATATTATTATATTTTCCATCATATTTATTCATATTTTCATTAGTAATATAACATAAAATTCCTTCATTTTCGACATATTCAAACTTCCTTACAATTGTTTTCTTATTAATATTCATATTAATTATTTTCGTGTGAAAGTTTATGACCGACTCTGTATTACTAACCCAATCCATACCTAGAATAACATCTTTAATTAAATTTGGCACAATTAGAGCATGTATCCATAATTCTTCAGAATCTATTTTAATTTTTACCATTACAATTCTGGCGATTCTCCTAGTTTTACTACCCACAGCTGTGTGTATCTGTACATTTGTGGTGGGTAATTCTTCGTATGTTCCTATATAATCTTTATTATCCCGAAACCACTGTTCAGACATACAAGTTACGTTGGATCCTGTATCAATTAGCGCATATACATTCTGTTTTCCGATTTTAATATTAATTTCCGGACATTTTATGAAATTAGTATATGTTTTATTTTTTAATTGTTCCTCATCTTCTTCTAAAAGAAAATTTCTGTCACAGAACATATTACTTATTCTGATATTTGGGTTTAGTGATAATTCATTCATCCATTTTAGTGAGTTAGGCCTTCTTTTTCCAAGGTCATTATCTGGCACAGGAATAATGTCATCAAGTTTCGCATAGTCTTGGAGAATGATATGATTCGCGATCTCAAGGCCATTGACACATTCTGTGCTCAGCAGTTTTCCTGTTGAGTCACAACACTTGGTGAACTTGTCTTTGAACGACTAGTAGCTTGAATATTTTCTGCTACCGTGTGGCAAACATTAATTTGTTCCTGTGTTGGGTAGTTGGTATTCCTGGATCCGTTCTGTCTTGTTTGGTCTCTATTACTATCTGATCTCATATTTTGATGAAATCCTTTATTGTTGATTTGTGGTCGAAAAGGAGATGATGTCGGAAAATTTTTGTTATTTCTTTGGGTATATGATCCATCTTGGTATCGTGGGAATTGAGGGCGTGATTCTTGTGGTGGTTGAGAATATTGGTGGTGAAAG
Source organism: Aphrophora alni (assembly GCA_963513935.1). Lineage (NCBI taxonomy): Eukaryota > Metazoa > Arthropoda > Insecta > Hemiptera > Aphrophoridae > Aphrophora > Aphrophora alni. The sequence goes on from OY740777.1 coordinate 39,210,396, forward strand.
TTTTGAGATCCGCGATGATTAACGGGCGCTTGTGAAGGTCTGTATTGGAATGGTGGTGGACCTGGTCTCTGTTCTCTGAAATTAGATCTAATTGGTGTTTGTGGAGGTGTATATGGACGATGTATCTTCCGAGATCTTATATTCGCATCTTTGAGATCCTCTCTCTGCAGTAGTAATTCAAATTCAATAATTGTGTCAATCCTCTGGACACGTCTCGCATCCTGCACCAGATCCTCATAATGTTCAGCTAAACAAGTCACAATTTCGTCCTCTGTCAAGGGTGGTTGTATTGCTTTCAATGTAATAACCCTTTCGGTAAAGTATTCAGATCGACTAAGAGTACCATTTGGTCTATATCTTTCCACTTCCATTCGCTGTTTGATCCCTCTCTGAACTTCTCTGCTCCAATATTTGTCTTCAAAAATCTGTTTAAAATCTTCCCAATTATGTACCTCATTTTTGATTAGTGTAAACCAACGAGAAGCGTGGCTATCTAAGCACATCTCGATTATGTCTATTAGATTTTCGGTGGTATCAAGATTGTTGTTGATTGTTCTTCTCTTTTCGTAGAACCGTTGTATCTTCCGAAGATGTTCTGTGGGGTTCATCTCTCGTCCATGAAACTTAGGTATTGTGTTTTCTCCTATTCCAGCAGTCGGACCACTACAACTAACCAATATTTGGGGCTGGTAATTATGTTGTTTTTCCAATAAATCTTTTTCTATAGCTCTAATTTTGTTGTTGTGACCTTGGACATTTAGTTCTAATGACTCCAATTGTTTCTTTTGCTCCGCCATGACATTCCTTTCTTTCTCAATTTTATTCTCTAATCTTCCCTCTAATTCTTGGCACCTCTGATTGGTCATCTGTTCATTTTCCGTTTTCACTATTTCTTCTTGGCATGTCAGCAACTCCTGTATTTTTTCGGTTTGATTATCCAACTGTATCTGTACCTGTTCTTGTGTTTTGATGGTGACTTTATTTAAATCCATTTGGATCTCCTCTTTCTGAATCTGAAGTTCGCTTCTCCACTCCTTGCGACTAGTTTCCCTTTGCATATCCAATTTCTTCTGTAAATCTTCCTCTAATTTGTTCATTCTAGTCTTCAATTCATCCTGGACCGAGTTTAAGTGTTTTTTCACATCTGCCACGATAATTTTTTGATTTTGTTTGTTTTCATCTTGAATTTTTTTTAATTGTTGGTTAATTTTATCTTGATTTTCTTTGTTTTCATCAAAACGTTGTAATATTATCTCCAACCATGGGTTTTGAGTTTCTAATTGTAGGCCTAACGTTTTTACAGTTGCTGATTCCATGGTAAAATCTATCCTAGGATGGTACTCGATATCATCGTTGACAAGACTTGCCCTAGGGTTAGATGTTACCGACATATCTTCATTCGAAAAAATTTCGCCTATTTCCGTTGTCTCAACGCGTTCCCCTGATATCACGTCTTCCATCCGGCGGTGTGTTTTTTCTGGAATCCGCGACCCTTCCATCGTTTCGTGTTCAGAATTAAAATTTGGCTCCACGACCACGTCTTCTTTTCGCTGGGACGCCTGTATATCGGGCAAACCTTGTATCTCTCTCACCTTAAATGTAGGCTGAATGTTCTTTCTCAAGTTATATCTCTGGTTATTGTCCATAATTCTAGATTAACTTATCTATCTTACAAACTATCTTTTATAGTTAGTACAATTATTATAATTAGTTATAGAAGTTATTTGGAGTAGTGTACAACTTGGAAAAAGCCAACACGTTGCGGCGCCAAAATGTAATACAACTTTTTTATTTTAATTATGTTACTTTAAATAATTTGTAATGTTTTTATAATTATATATATATTTTTCTTTTAAATTGTTATTGTCTTTCTCGGGGTTTTAGGTTAGTGCCGGCTTCTTCCAAATGTTATTAATATGAATAAAAAAAATAATGATAAATCAAATATAATACAAAAAAAATAATCAATCAATAAAAATGTTGAATGTATTAATGAAATAAAAAAAAAAATGTATATATATTTAATATATATAAACAATTTTTTTCAATAGTTCAAGTTCCCTCACCAATCACTTAAACAAAAAATATATTCCAACAATAATTACAAATCTCACCATTCTTTCACTGTTTTTTTTCTTTCTTAATATTGTTTTCTGGTAATTGTTTAATTCAATATATTTAACCTTTCTTCATGTTCCAATAATTATTTTCAATATTTCACTTTGACTATTATTTCCACCTTCTCAATCTCATTTAACACATTATATCTATATCTCAACTGTACTTCTTAAATTCTCCAGACTAACTGCATAATAATTTTTTCTTTTTAACTGTTGTTTTTCCATCAGCTGATTCACTGTTGTTCCACTCATATGTTTTTTTATTCACTTGCCTACTAGATTTTTTGTACTTGTGTGTGTGTAATGTTTATATATATATATTAATGAATTAATTTAGATATATCATTTCTATATTTAAATAATGAAATAAATTTTGAATAAATAAAATCTTTGAATAAACTCCATATAACTTTATATCTAATTTTTTATATATATTTTAAATTGTTATATAATTACAAATAATTATAATTAATGTCAGCTGATTATCATGAAATGTTACACCTGTTAGCAAAATGTTCGTTTGATTTTTTTATATATATATTTTTTTAAATTTATTTATTTATTTTTATATATACTGTGGTTTAAAGGCGACAAATGAAAAATGTAAAATGAACCAAGTCCACGAGTACACTTAATGCCGCCGGTTTCGGAAATGAACAAAAGTTGTCGAGGAATGCCTGATAGGAAATATGAAACACCAAAATCAAAACATTTTAAATCCAAATAGAATCTCAATGGATTTTCATGCTCGTATTATTAGAAGGTATTCACTGAGGGTTTATCCGTTAACCGAGTGGTTTTGAAATGTGTATAGTCTGTCGTGTGTGAAACCAAAATGAGTTCGGTCATCATCGGTTTAAGAAAAAAAGGAAGTAAGTAACTTAAAATAAAGTCCTACAGTTTTCGTATAGTCTAAGAGCATCAGGGTTGAAAGAGAACAAGTTTACCAAAGAAGATCTTATAGGACATATAAAAGAGAGGGATTCAGCATTTGAAATTTTTTTTTTAATTTTTCCATGAATGAATCCAACTTGAGTTCCTGGGGTTTGTAAACCCGTATTGGTACTCAAAATAACTTTAAAGTTATTCATTTTATGTCCTCTGAGAACAACAAATAGTTTTTTTGAAATCTACGGCGCTTGTAGGGTGTTTATAGTCCCAATTTAAGAACCTATTTTAAAGAACTGAGGGATATTAGCTTATTTTGATATATTTTGGGCTCTTTTCCTTTTGGCAGCTTTGGGTAAAAAGTACAAATTAAGATTTTCCTAAAATTGGTCAATTGGATTTTACAGTATAACAAACACACAGAACACAATTCTCATAAAAAAATACGCCTAGGTATCAGACGCGTTTCAACGACACGGTCGTCCTCTTCGGTGATACACGAGCTACACCAATCAAACTATAACTCAAAATTGGATTTTGATAAAATTTTGCTGAAATGTAGCCTTTATCGATCCCCATAAGTAGTAAAATCGGCTTCAATGGTTCATTGTCGTGTTTTTATGACAGTTATTATAGAACTGTGATTTTTGATGACAAATAGATTTGCTTGTTTTTGGGGATGAGTGAGGTTGAAAGATTGTGTGATGTTTTTTACATAATTTATTTTGTTTATATTTTTCATTTATTGTATTGAGGAAAGTACGATTCTTGATAGTGTAAAAGTAATAGCTATATCCCTTAATCCAACCTGTGAACTTTTTTTAATTTCCTTTGAACTCCTTCTACCATACTTGATATTAATTGCTGGGAAAGGCTGGGCTTCATAACAGTGACGGGGACAACTAAGTGGTTCTAGTTGGTTTCTCTCTTGTTTTAAATGTTATTTTCTAAGTCCTTCATCCCTTCCTGTACCAATTACACTTAGAGTTAATAACCTTTGAAGTATATTTCCTGCTATATTTTCTAATTTCTATTTAAATCCATATCAAAATTACAAAGAGTAATGAATTTACAATTTTTTTGAGGTAATTATTTCACAAATTTCTCTTTTTTTTTTGTTTCTAAAATTCCAGTTTAATAAACGTTACAAAAACATTGCACAAACTATCCCACTCACCCATCCCTAAAATCAAGTGAAAAGTAACCAAAATAATTATTTTTAACACTAATGTCAGTGACGTAAGAGTTACTCAAAACAGTAAAAATGGAGTATGAATGGCTTCCTTAAAAATGTTTGCATAAGTTGGGCGTAGGCCTAAACTGAATGAATAGTTTTTAACTTGACTGTGATCAAGGTTTTATTTTTTCAATCATTATTCTTGAACCATATTTCTTATTACATAAGATTCTGCTTCGTTAATCATCACATTTCAGTAAAATTTCATCGAAACCGGTATAACCGATGATGAGAAATTTCGTCTTTGACATCAGTTCTATGATAGATTTTGTTCTTTTTACAGATAATTCACGGTACAAGATTTTTTAAGAAATAGGAACCACGTTTGAATGTTTTATAAGTTACAATTAAACTAAATTTGATCAAAATCATTACAACCAATTTAGTAAAAAACGTACTTTTTTTTGCAAAAACTAAACCTTGTATATCGTATATTTGGTAACTAATATACAAGAATACTTTGACCCAAATTTGAGCTGCAAAACTAAACTCCCAACACAGGGATATTGTGAAAACTTTAAATGAGGTTAGAATTATTTAATTGCCACTAGTAAATTATCATTATAGTGTTTCATAAAAGATATTATTTTTAATTACAGTAATTGTAATATAATGTGCCAATCTCAATAACTCTAATTATATGCTTATAAAATGTACGTGCATTTAAAGTAGTTAAAATGAATTCTTTACGTTGTAGGATTAACATTGTATTGCATGTGAGAAGTTGATTCTATAAAACCTGATATACAAAGAGTTTAAAATATAATTGTAAAAACATTGCACAAACTTTCTCACACACGCACTGAAAAAGTTAAATAAAAACCAATGAAAAAAATCAGTCTATGAACCGAAATTGAAAAATATGAAAATGGATCTCGAACTTTTGTGTATTATTTTTATCTCAGCTAAGAATGTTATATTTAATATGAATACATTGTTCCGTCTTTCTCAGCTTCGTTAACGTCACGTTTGTTGACGCGTTTCGGATATACTCCATTCTCAAAACACTTAACAGTACTGATCATCCTACGTTTGGACTCGTTATTTTAAGGAACTCGCTCCTCCCTCTCTTCCCGATTCTTCCAATTAGCCTATCCAAAAATTTGTTTCTGATTAGCCATTCCCCCTCTCTCTATCCATGTTACCTGTATTTCGCCTCTACCATTTGAAAAACCTCTTCAATTTTTTAAAAATAACGTCTTCATGGGAATTTATTTGTTCATTAATTTCATTTATTTGTTGGAACTCCGACTTTCCAAATATATATATATATATATATATATATATATATTTAAAAAACGTAATATATTAAAGTCAAGTCTCATCTTTTTTCACTTGTGACGTAATTGAGCATAAATCATATTTGAGTTTTAAATTGAGTTTTTAGTGACGCCGTTCACAGTTATTTTTTCCATTTATTCTTAAACCAGGTTTTTTTTTTTTTTTTTTTATTATTATTATTAGCCTACAATTTTCTACAAGGATTTGAGTCAATATTCTATACATTTACTAAGATTTGAACGAAATCAATAAATTAAGTTTTGTAAAATGTCATATGTTATAGCAGTCTCTGGTGATATATTTTTTTAAACGATAGTGTTCACTAATCATCTTTTTTAGTGATATCGAAAAAAAGTTCTTGTTGGTTTTCTGGATGGTGGTGCTGGGGTATATGGGCTGAGACCGGGTTGTTCCTTGGTACAATATGCCACAGTTTTTCAGGCCAAGATAATGACCATAAATAACTGTATAGAGGGAAATTTGAGACGGGATTCTAAGAAAAGCGTATCTGCATATATACAGATTATCAGGCTGCAATTAATACTCTTGCAGGCAATAAAATGAAATCTAATCTGGTATGGGAGTGAAGGAAGAACCTCAACGCTTTATCACGTGAAAACCGGGGAACTTTGCACTGGGTATCGGTGCATAAGGGAGTTGAGGGTAATGAGAAGACAGAGAAGCCTAAACGGGGCTCTGCAACAGAGTTTGTATAACCTGAACCAGCTGTAGGAATATCCGTGTGTCTGGCCAAGATGACCAAAAACAGGTGAGTTCATGCAAAACACTAGCAAAGATGAGAAAGCCTAACGGGGCACAACCTAAGTGAATCATTACTTAAAGCAATGACTACATAAATACTATAAGACACGACATAGGATAGGGAAATAGTCTACGCTTTACGGGTGCTGTTCGTCACAAGTTTGACGCACAGCTATCAGAAAGCGCTAGCAGCAGGTGCTTGACTGTACGCATCCCACTTGGTTGAGACTGTACAACTGTTGACACAGCATAGTCAGTGTTGTCAGTTCGTGCGCTGAGATAAGCGATTCTCGACCTTCCCTCGCATCTCTGGTCCCATATGTGGCATCAGTGCGCAACTGAAACATTGTTTGACCGTAGAGCCACCTAGCGCCAGTCACATCAACTTCAGATTCTCTAGCAAAGAGCGACAGCTCCACACCCTAGCGGGTATTGGTCAACTCAAGAATAAGCGTAGAATATTTAACATGGCCATGTCGTGTCTTATAGTATTTATGTAGTCATTGCTTAAAGGCATCCCTTAAGGTTGTCCTGAAAGGACAATAATGACCCGAGTTAGGGGACACTCGTACAAATTACGGGATTTATCACAGGACACTGTGGTCTATTAAGCGATAAAAAGCAAGTTTAAGTGTTATGTGAAAATTCAGAAATTAAATCAATAATAATCACCGATAAAGAAAGGTGAAAATTGCGTGTTAAGTGAAAACTTATAAGTGCTAGAACGGAAACACAGATAATTATGTGAGTAATAGGTAATTGAAAACGTTCATGTAAGGGAGATCTCATAACTAAAATCACTTAATTAATATTAAAACTAAAATTAAAATAAACTTAAAATCAAACTAAAGTCAATAAAAAAATCACAATAATTGAAATTATTTTTAAAATGTAACTAATGATAGGTATTATTAATTTGAAACTCCCTTAATATAAATTGTGTGAAATAAGGATCTTAAGATATTTTCCAAGCAATTTCAACAAGCTTGAAAAAAATATGAGTCAAAATATATCTAAATTTCATATAGAAATCAAAACTGCATAGCTTTAAGTGATACGAAAAATACTTCCTTATGTTAAAG